>BGZK01002551.1:0-51336 GCA_005406025.1 Eumeta japonica | reverse complement strand
AAAATGTATGTACGATATATTAAAAGATATATTTTTATAAGTGTATATTTATATGCAATATATAGTAACATGACTATTTTATTACAAAACGATAATCATATGTATGTATATATATATATATATATATATATATATATATATATATAGAGTAATATTTCGAAACCAATCACTATAAAATGAAATAAACAAAATTATACAATAATTTCATTATAATTCCTCACAAATTAATAAAAATAATAAAAACATATGTTGTGGTAGTCTGAATTTGCTCTCATGTATTTTGCAGTTTTTCGCAGTTAGGCAAATGTTTGACGGAAAACAAGCAATCTGAAATGGGGCCGTTTTGACGTCTCGGCTTTGTATTTGTTTTTAGTAAAGTAAGTGTGTTTAGTGTCCGGAATATAATTCTTTTCCAATTTTGAATACAGTTATGAAAATGATACATACGTTTTATGTTATGTGAAAATGTTACGGGCGAGCTTTTACGTATTTATAACACAAAACTTAGACCAAAATCGAATAACCCGCATACACACAGGGAAGCAAAAGATATACCTTGCAACGTTAAAATCAAATGGATATCACAAAACTTAAAAGTCGGATGTCATAAAGGTGGATCTACGCTAGACGAAGCACGAGCGAAGCACAAGCGGAGCCGTTCTCGGTTTCGTCGTTCGCGGCGTCAAGTGTGGACGGACAACGAACCTACAACGATCACTGTCCTCGAACGTAGTTTTCCGCAGAGTGCTTGCGGCTCTTGGCGAATATGACGATATTAATATATTGCAGCAGCCGCTGCTGTTGCAGTGATTATTATAGCGGTGGTTAGCAAAAATAGAAAAGGCCAAGACAATGGGAATCTACAAATCTATATAAAATGAGATCCAATCAACATAATTTAGATTTGCTAACCATTTTGAGAGATCAAGAAGAAACTGGTCAA
This sequence comes from Eumeta japonica, assembly GCA_005406025.1. Classification (NCBI taxonomy): domain Eukaryota; kingdom Metazoa; phylum Arthropoda; class Insecta; order Lepidoptera; family Psychidae; genus Eumeta; species Eumeta japonica. Next base: position 50,393 of record BGZK01002551.1, on the reverse strand, counting down.
TTTAAAAACTTTCTTCGAATGACATCGACAAACTTTGAGAATTTACTACGCTCGATTGGACCGCATTGCAAAACAAAATCCAAAATTCAAGAGGCTATATCCATTCAACAGAGGTTGGCGTTGACGTTGCGTTTTCTGGCAAGTGGTGATTCGTTCACCAGTTTTCAATATACTTTTAAAATGTCCAAACAAGTAATTAGCGAGAATATTTCGGAAATCTGTACAGCACTATGCAATGAATTAAAAGACTACGTAAAGGTAAGTAATTTTTTATTTTAATAGAAACAATATGGTTATAAAAGTTAACTTATACAAAATCAGAAAGACATTCGATGGTATCTGATAAAGTGGATTGTGTATCGACGGAGGATGGCTGCTGATAAGAGGAGTCAATCTCATTTAGATTGGTAGACAGACGAGAGGTTGACGGTGATGCTGAGTATTGATTAGACGAATAACCTGTATGTTAACCAGTGCGATAAGTTGTTTGAGAATATGAATATTCATAATGGCCCATGTCAGCTTTCATAATCATTTCAAAGATTGCATGTGTGCATGTATTGCATAAGTAAGCTCAAACAAAATGCATTGCATTGCATTGCATCTTTGTTTGAGCACTATAGTGACCATTTTTTGTCCAAGCCAAAATTTCGTAAACGCTTTTGTGTTCTTATCAACATTGTTGTTATAATTAACTTCTGTTGGTGCTCCAAATCTCTTTTGTACATTGTTTAATACATCTACAGCGCTTTCAAACAATTCGTTTCCTGGTTGATTGAATATGCAGGGTTTTTAGATGGAACAGACGGTTCTGTGTGTGTGTCTTTCCTCTACCGGATTATTACTCTATTCCTCGGCGGATTATTATTCAGTTCCTCTTCCGGATTGTTATTCAATTCCTCTTCCGAGTATTACTCGATTCCTGTAAAAATAATAATAATTATTATTTATTTTCAGCTACCTAAGACGATGATTGGCTAAAATCAGTAAACACTTTCAAGATACATGGAACCTGCCACTGTATTGGAGCCTTTGATGGAAAAAACATAGTCTTTAAGCACCAATTCATAGTGAAACTGAATTTCACAATTATAAATCATTTTTCAGTATTGTTCTTTTGCATTGGTTGACGGTAATTGCAATTTCATATTTGTTGACATCGGGTGCCAAAGCAGAATATCAGATGGTATTTTTAAATGTTCCCAATTATGGACAATGATTCAAAATGCTTCTTTGAATTTACCACCATCGGAAACATTACCTAACCGGCAAATAAATATACCGTATTTTTGTTGGTGATAGTGCTTTGCCCTACATGAAAATGTGATGGTATCCTACCGTGGAAACCATGTCAAGGGTTCTGAGAGAATTTTAATTATAGATTAAGCAGGGTTTAAGGAAACGTTGAAAATGATTTTGCCATAATATAGTGTTTCGAGTATTAAGGAAACCAATGTTTCTAGAACACAAAAAGCCGAGTTAATTGTATTGACCACTGTTTATCTACACAATTACTACGCTAACAGTACTGATTATAATGTTCAAATATTGAATGATACAGAAGAAACTACGCCTTTAATCTCTTTTTGCCCCTCAGGCAAATTCCAAGACGATCAGCATCTCATGTCAAAAATTAGAGATGAAATAGCAGATTCTGTATTAAGGAGGGCAAAGTTGAATGGCAGCAAGAATATGTTTAAATTTGTGTGATACGATTTTACGTCTTGCCTTGCTGTTGGTGGATGTTTGGCTTCCGCGGAACGACAACCAACTTTCTGGCCAAGGCAAGACGTATTTTGATTGAGACCACGGGCGGTAATTAATTCACCGCCCTCGGTCTGTAATGTACTATATTAATACTATATTATATCAATAGTTCCGAAAATTACGTATTATATACAAAAACTCAAAGTTTTACCTCATTATTGTGAAGATGTAATAATAAGAAATTATCTCGGTATAAATAAGGTTTAGCTTATAAACATAACTACTAATATGCAAGTTATATTTCATTACAATAAAAATTAATAACATTTCCATTTTGAAAATTTTCCTATTTTTAAAAATCATCAGGTGGATATAAGGTCAACATAAGGAAGCGCTATAAGCATCCAGAGCTCCCGCCGTACTTGGGCCGCATATGTGAACCTGAAACTTTCGACGCGCAATTCTTTCGTATGCACCGATTGGCAGTCGCTGCTGATAATGACGCGAAAACTCCTCGAACAAACGTATCAGGCAATCTATGACGCCGGTAAGTTCGAATTATTGTATTGTTATATATATATTCATATACTTTTAATTACTGCCCAGTTTTCGATATATAAACTTAACAGTTCATATTTTACTGCGATTTTGTTGTTACAGGCTTAAATGTTGAGCATCTGCGAGAAAGAAAGTAGGCGTGTTCGTAGGTACCTGTTTTTCCGACAACGAGAAGGCTGTCTTTTATGAGATGGCTATAAAACATGGCTTCGGAATAGTTGGTAAGTAATCCACACAATCGGCAAACCAGTCATCTACGCATTTAAATTTGAACGCTTAATATAGCTACGCCTACCGTACGTATAGTTGCAATCGAGCCATGTTCGCGAATCGATTATCGTATTGGCTCAATGTGAACGGCCCGTCGTATACCGTGGACACGGCGTGCGGTAGTCCATGACGGCGCTGGAGCATCGCGCTGCGGGCCATCCATGATGGGCGGCGAGGCCGCGCGCTCGTGCGCCTTCGTCCGCATCCCCAACCTCTGATACCTCATGGCAGGTACGTAAGAGATGGATAATATTGTTTTCAAGTGAAACTTGTCAGATGGAGATAATCTATAATTAGATGAGAATTGAGAGTAAAATGTCAATAACGCGTTATGTTTAGGCTAATTACGTCATATAAGAGAAAAGAAAGATAATGACTTAGAAAAAGGAGATACAGAGCTATACGGTAGTGGAATAAATGACAACGGCGTGTAGATACGATGCACAGCAATGGGCCAATATTACGTGGCGCAAGTGCACGTTGTAGATGTACACGTGATGCACTATATATGAATAGCTGATGTACCACGCGTTGTGCAGTTAATATTTGTAAATGTGTTTCGTGACTATTTACATTTTACGTATACGTCCTATGATTGTTTGATTATACATGTGAAGAATTAATATTGAAGAAATTTCACTTCACTCACGTAATTTTGCCCACGCATATTTTAAAGAAGATTTTTCAACATATCTTTTGAATATCATCACAGAACGCTGCGCATGAGTCCCGATAGTAAAACAAGGTCACTTGAGAATGCAAACGGGTGCGTTCGTTCTGAAGGTGCGTGCGTGGTGTGTTGCAGAAAGCAGCGGACGCTAAACGGTGAGTGAGTGGCTTTAGTTTACTGTGGTAGTCGTCTTTGTAAAGTCTGGATCGGTTGTATATTGAGAAATTTGAAATTCCTTTAAATCCAACAATAAATGATAATAGAAACGAAAAATACAGTTCACATAGTTACGAACTATTTTGATAATCTAATAGAAAACATTCAAATAGGAGTTCAAATTGAATCGTAATACAATTCAAAAAAAACGAGTGGTGTCGTGGGACACCAGGTAGGAACGAAGTTCCTTCGGCTATGTAGAATCGACACAATTTGCAAAAAAAAAAATATAATGTACTTTAAGTGTTATGACAGGAATATGTTTTATTATAAGATGCTACTTAAATCGTTTGGTGATCGTTGTAGTGGAATTATGACATATACTCCTTACTATCTGTTCTTCAATTATCTTCATTTTCTGTTCTTATTGTTAACTCTATTTTCGAAAAAATTTACGATTATTATGATTTATTTCTTATATTTTACCGACATATATTTGTTAATGGAAAATAACCCCGACCGATTCTCGGTAATCGCGCGAAGTCGTAAACAAGTCGCGCGGCCTCATGCCAGCCGTGCCCGGTGTGATCCACCAATCAGCGCTCGCCGTTCGCCGAGCTCGCGTCACCTTGCGCCAATAAACGCGCAGTAAAATAACGACATATCTAAAAATATACGACTGTCGCGCCTGCGCACGTCTTATTTAACGGTTTTATTCCACGGACTTTTTCTTATTCTTACGGTTTTATTCCATGGACTTTTTTCCACGGACTTTTTCTTACGGTTTTACTATCACATTTTTTTCAGTTCGGTCGCGCAGCAAAATCCCTATCTCCTCCAAGCCCGCCGTAAGGAACTTCGTTCCAAAATAATTTCGTATATATCGTTCCATTTTGTAACTTCTATATAATGCTCTACTGCAGAACAGCCAACCACCATGTTAAACTATGAGGATTCAGACTTTTATTTAGGTTTTATTCATGAATTTAAATTATAAAACTGAACACCACATACGGCTTTAAAATTCAGTAATTTTTTATTTGTTTATTCTGGAGTTGGATTTAAGTTTTTTAACTTATGTTTCTACGTGATTATTATGATGACATTTATAATCACAAAAGCATACCAGCCGCATGAAAATTAAATAAAATAAATAGTTTCCATTACATATGTACAGATTTTTATCTTTTTATTTGTCCAAATACTGTAAATAGCTTACGAGCAACATGGGAACATAAAATGATTATATTATTAACATAAATATAAATCAAAACCCTCCGTAATCGGGTAATGAAGACACGCTTCCTTTTTAGTTCACTCTGTAATGTTTTTAAAGTCTAGGAGCTACATTGTTGTGAATTTCCTAAACGAAATAATTCATTAACATTCATAATAACTCATGTAAACTATTAAAGAACTGTAATTAATATTGTTTATTTCTAAATGTGTTATCGGCTGTTTGCACGTTTTGACTTGTTGTAATATTTCATACTACGATATGTATCAGTTCATGTGTCGGATGTAACTTGTTTACATCATTGTTTTTATAAATGATTTATGGTTTTGTTTATAATCGGAGAAAGTTCGACACCATTCGTTGAAGGAGGCGTACAATATTACCGCAATAGGAGCTTTATGATCTCTGTTTATCTACGCATATGTTATTTCATAACTTGAGAATAGTTTGACCGATGTTCATGAAAATTGGCGTTGACTGAAAACATGTGATAGGGCAAATTATAGGCTACTCTTTAGTTGTATGTATGATTTTGTATAATTGATCGTGATGAAAAATGGTATACAGTAAGAGCAAATTATTGGGTCTGTTTATATGTTCTTTTATAATTTCTGAACCGTCTGACCGGTTTTGATGGAAATTAGTGCACAGTCAGAACCTTTGATTGCCAAAATAATATGCTCTATGAACGCGTCTATACAGATTGAAATTGAAATATCTATTTGGGGCTCGTCTGGTTTTCGCTGATGTTTCTCCCAAAAGTCCGGACGCTTGGCGCGTGATCGTCTATTGCCAATGTTTGTTTTGTGTTTCAATCCCACAATTTATTTTTCATATGAAACATTGAGTAAATACCGCACAGACCCGTGTTTTCCGTTTAGTCCACTCGTCCCCTTGAATACTCGCATTCAATACTAGACTGCTAGTAAACACCACCTCCCCCGCCTATCCGGCACGCCGTCTGCCCTGTCCGCCCGGTTGATGATGCATTCAAGCAGAGGAAAAAGTGGTCTGAAGTCCTGTTTCAGAACTTGCACGGCCGCACCCCATCGCATTCCCGCGTAAAATGCGTTACGAGCCATGTGTAACATAATTTGTGTTCTGTGTCAAATGGCTTACGCTTATCGAAATTTATGTTATAAAACCGTCCGCATGAGGTAAATATAGGCACCATTTCTTCATTTTATATTAATTGTAAAACATACAATAGTTCAATAGTTAAAAACGCAAAAAACGTACAAAATACATACTCATTTTACTTATTGCACAACCCAACTTCCCATTTGATTGTGAAAATACATCTCATCACTTTCAAAGTTATATTCCACTCCATAAAAAATTCATACAAAATTCAACCTCTTTAATAATAATAATATAAACTCACGCCTATTATCCAGAAGGGTAGGCAGAAACTATAGATTTCCACATTTCCACACGATATTTGCATATCTCTTTTATCTCACTGATATCCATTAATCTTTTCATGCAAGCTCCTCGGTTTCGGACGTTTAAAATTTGACCTTTTATTAATATGGCACCAATATGATCTGCATAGAATTTTCTAGGGTATTTGACCTTTCCATCACACACATTCGTTCTATAGATTTGTTTTGACAGTCTACTTTCATTTATCCTTCCCAGATGTCCAAACTACCGCAACATACCTTTTTTTTACTCTAGTCACTACATCTTCCTTTAAACCACACCGCTCTCTAACGTTACTAAGATATCTATTATATATATAAGCTATCTTTCTAAGATACTCCACACTTACTACGCAATTATCTCGTCTCCACTGCATTGATTCTACCTTCATTTTTCTTCTGCCGTTCCCAGCTTTTATTACCATACCTGTGTAGGGATTAGGACCCGATTATGGATAGTCAAGCGCTTTTGTGAAATACTTTTACTATTCATAATACCGAGCAAGGCCCATTCACTTTGTTTCCTGCATTCACTCTCCTTTCGATATCTCTTCCATGTTACCATGATTTGTAAACAAACTATCCAAGTATACAAATTCTTTTACTTGTTCGACTTTTCACCTTCTATGAGTATATGGCATTCAGTCGTGCTTTCGCTCCTTTCAAACAACATCATCTTAGTCTTATCAACATTTCCTTTATAGCCCATTTCTGAACAGAATCATTCATTTTACTTACCATCTCCTGCCGCCCGCACGCCGATGCGGCAAGAATTATTTAGTCGTTGCCGTATAGTAGGCATTTAACAGACAGTTTATCCATCCTTAGTTCACACTCATACTCTTTCAAATCATACAGACAGCTATCTATGAATAGGTTGAATAGCCATGGTGAAGTTACACTTCCCGGTCTGACATCCCTGCGGATATCAAACCTGTCAGTGTATGCTTCATTTATTCTGACGCAAACACTGGAGTCCCTGTATAGGGATGCAGTACCGGTATCAATCCGCTATTTACGCCATGCATAGATAGTTTTCTCCATAGATCAAATCTTTTCACTCTATCATAAGCTTTTTTCCAGATCTACTAAAATATAGAAAACATTTTGACCACCTGGCCAAAACTTTTCTGCAATGCTTCGTAGAGAAAAAAATAGGCCCGTACACCCCATTCCTTTTTAAATCCCGCTTGTATGTTCTAAATCTTGTTTTAGTCTTATTTGCAAATTTTCGCGATAATGATTTTCGCATACAGTTTGCCAACCACGCTGAGGAGGCTTACAGGGTGGTAATTTAGAGGGGTACGATGACTGTTTTACATCAGTCGTTAGGTAACCTATGGCTTCTAGAGCTGGTTTAGCAGTCTTGCCACTATACTTTCTACCGCCCCTAAGCGTATATGACGAAACTCTAACACAACCAGCAACTTTTCCTACTTTCGTACTTTTAAGTACTTTCATAATTTCATCCATCGTAATTAAAATTTCATTTCCATCATCAATCATATACTCAGTTGCAGTAACATTGTCATCTGCAACTGTATCTTCACGTGCAAAAACACTTTCGAAATAATTCTTCCAGCTCTATTTCACATGATTTTCCTCATTCAGTTAATGTCCATCATCCTTTCTAATCACATGTACATTATTCCGGGCCTTTTTCTCCATATGCCTAAAAGGTTTTTGGTTTGCCCGGAAATTATTCGAGAATCTCTTATCATAGCGTTCTTTTATTCCATTTTTCTTCTTTTCACACATTATTTATATCTCAGTTTTACGTCTTTTACTGTAGGTGGTTAAGATTAAGGTTAAGTGAACTGTACCAACATTGACGCCACGGTACATTCTCATATCCACAACATTGCTTCTCAACCGATAATCCACAATTATAAAGTCTATCATGCTTTTGTCTTCCTCCGCCAAGTATATGAATGTATCCTTCTGTGGTCAAACATAGGTTATGGTTTAACTCTGATAAAAATGAATTACGCACACACATGCACTTAAATAAAACAAATGAATAAGATTACTAATAAATAAAAAAATTATTAGTTTTTTTATGGTTATCATATAATATATATAAATAACATAGAAACTATAATTTTTGCAAGGACAGATTCTGAATAACTATGTGTAAGAACATATGCGAAATCATGTGTTCTTAGCGTATACCAATTATCAAGAAAACCTGTTAAACCGTTATTGAGTTATAAAAGGACATATATAAAGACAGACAGACATAAATATTAAAACAGGGTTTTCACACTCATGTGGTATCATGATAAACTAAATTGGTTTACGAAAACTTATAAGACTTTAAAATCCGCAATTCTCATAGCAGACACAAAAGTCTTATCTAATATATTATTTCTAACATGTTTTTTGTTAAATATCTCCCTTGATACATTATCCATTTGAAGATTATTTTACCCTCTAACGACGAAAAATAAGTTAATGAGAACAGAATCGTACTTACCGGAATCTGTTCTTACGCATAGACAATTTAATTATACATGTTTTCTCGAGTCCGTATGTTTAAAGATATTTTTGTTCATGTTTAAGATTCATACGAGCAAAAAGTAAACGTAGACCACGTCGTAACCTCCACCTAGTTTTTCAAGATTTGTAAAATTAAATAAAAATATATACATCTACGATACTGTGTGTGATTCTGTATGATAATATTATTGTAAGACTAAATTCGTTACAATTTTTTAGAATAAAATATTTAAAATTATTGAATATTTCCATTTACTTACTTCTTGTTTATTATATTATGTAACTGACCACTACGGATGCAGCGTTCTTTGAGTCATCTAGATATCATTACCACTCTCTCATCAGCAGTCTCGTCTTTCTTACCCTGTTCCTATAAAATGTATCATTCTTGTATTTCGCTCCTTTACATCGGTATTTGACAAACTATTGAGTGAACAGATAATATATATTCTTCGTAAATTTAATTTCCATTATAATAAATTAATGATTACTCGTAAATGCTGTTCCATTGTGCTTGTTATTATATATAATACATAATATGTAACGACAGACACTTTGTTCTAACCGAGTGTTCTACGACACCTCTAGTTATTTTAGTATTTTTTTTGTTAAAATAGGGTGTATATGCGCCTGTGTTACGCCAAAACGAAGTGGGAGGCTGGTGCCGGGAAGATTGCGCAGAAGTCGGTCTGCAGCCGGTGGGCCCATTGCGAGAAAAGATTTACTTTACCGGCTTCTAAGAAAATGTTACGAAGAGGCTGACGTCTCTCCCGCTGAAGTTGAATACTTAGAAGCGTTCGCCATTGGTATGTCATGGTCACGAAACGTGGTGTTGGTAATTGTTTAATAGTAATTGCGTAATCCAGTTCACTGAATTTTTTTGTTAACGTTAATTTTTGTTTTCGTATTTGCTCACTATTGCCACATATAATCATTATTATCAATTAGAGCAGGGCATATTTGAGCATTTGTTGGGAAAATTATTCGCATTATTTTTTTTTATAAAGCTAGTGATGTTCTTCTCATTATAAGAGTTGAACATGACAGTCGATATTTTGGGGCCTTACTGTTTAAACGAATAAAAACAAAAGTTGTAAAAAATAGGATTTTGTTTTATATTCTATAATCTATTTTAATGAAAAAGTCCTTACATCTATTACCGTATCTCTAAGCCTTTAATTGTTATGAACTTTTAAAGTTTAAAAACATCTAATAATCTAGGTTTTCACCAATTAAACAGGATGTTTTAGAAATGGTTATATCATTTTATTTTATTAAATCTTTAAACTATCATTAACAATATGGTCCATTCAAATTTTAGGCATTTTTAGTTTATTACTATGATTTCTGTACTTTACAACAATATGTTCTCCATGCGTATATGCGCCGTATGCATCCAAGAGAGAAATATAACTGTCTCATTCGTACCTCAGTATTTAATACAAGTAAGAAAGAAACAGATATAGCGTTTTAAAACTTTTGACAAGATTAAAAAAAAAATTATATACGCCAATAATTTTCCGAACGAATGCGTCAATATGTCCTCCTCGAAACTAATAATTTAACAATTAAGCTCAGAAGTCCATAAAAATTCCATACCACTTTAACTTAAAATTTCTGTATCTCAAAAAGTATTAATATTAACGATTTGGTGCCAAAGACTTTTTTGTAGGAAATAAAATTTCCTACAAGTTTGTCATTTACAATTTTTCCGTAGCTAGTGTTGTTTACGAGGTGAATCCAAAAAACGCGAATTTTATGGAAAATTAGGTTTAGGGGCCTGTATTACCCCGTAGGTGGAAGTTATGACTTTACTGTAATGGAGACTTTTGTAGAGCGTTCAATTCTGAAGAAGACCTGTCTTTAAGAGATAATCCCATTAAATGTCTCTGAGTTATAAAATTTAAAAGAAAAAATCAAGTTTTACATGTATTTTAAATGGGAAATCTTTACACGCCTTGGTCTAGTACTAATATTAATATTAAGGCTCAAACTCCTCGAAACAATGTTGACAAAGAGTCATTTAGGTTATCGTACAGGGTATGATGGTTGAAAAATACGCTTAAATCAATTTTTTCTATAGACGTATAGACGTCACTGCCATACCAATGATGGCGCATATAACTTTTCGAAACTTTAATAATTTGATTCCATTATTAATCCTAAAATACATTGTGATCCTCATCCAGCTTAGATACTATAATCCCATGGGAGATGCAACACCTGGGCTGGCACTAGCTCCAATATGACAACACGCGACCAACAGTCAACATGTTCGCCTAGTCTCGAAGAAAAAGCTTATCGGGTGGAGGCGCGTGCTGCGATTACATTTCTACGCTCTCCTGTACTGAAATCATCATGCAACTCTTTCTATCCAGCACATGAAAGCGTCGAAAAGAGTTCGTCGAAAAAGAACTCAACCTCAAACGCGGGCATCGGAATCGAAATGGTGTCTGAAGAACAGTATTTACACGCACCTCTCTCATTATAGGACCCGGTCTTGTTATAAATAATAAATAATACTTTAAGAGTTCATGAAGACATATTTGTTTTCTTGAGCTGATGCGAAAACGGTGTTACGTGCATCAGCATTACATTAAAATAAAACCTAAGACAAACTAAAAGCTTTTAGTTCTTGTAAGAAGCGGCAGTCTACATACAGAGTTACAGTAGTCGAGCTTAGATAAAACAAAATTCTATTAGCATTAAGCAAACATAAGCGTAACTGCACATTCTGTAGAGCACTTTAACAATAGAAAAATTTGCAAACAATCTCACAAATATAAGTTTTACACCTTAGTTTAGGAGGGCCAGCTTCTTGAGTAAATTCTTTAGCTTCAGAGCGAAGAATAATATTAGGTTTATGGATGTGCATTGTAGGGATTGGTTGACTAACGCACTGAGTCACAAATTTATTAAAGCATAGAGTCACAAATTTACTTTACTGGAGTCATAAATTTACAATATTTTACTTTAATGAAAATTGCCCGGCACACAGCGCAAGATAATTTTAATTAGTCCATTCTATATTTTCCTCTGTCTATATCTGTAGAAAATTCCTCATTTATCTTTACCATTGTAGATTTCAGATCATTTGGATGGCAGGAAATATGCAATTGTAAATCATTAGAGTAAATGTAGTATTTACAGTTTCCGATAGAACTTATGGCTTCACACTAAAGTGGATAAAAAATCAGCTCTAGAATAGATCCCTGAAGTCACCTTGTGTAATCGTTGATAGAGAATATAACGACATGGAACCGTTATAAATGCGCATACCCACAAACTGACATCGATATGCATTATATACGATTAAGATATTGATTGAAAAGGAAAAATAATTTGATAATGTTTGGCATCTGGACCTACGAATTCTTGGAGACCAACCTAGTACCAGCACTAATAGTAGTGTTCCACAGCAGTCACGGCTTGTGAATGGCAGTCAGATGAGCGATCTCCGAAATTTTCCAGAGCAGCTGTTAGTTTTCGTGTCTCTACGTGATCTTCAAAAACGACATCTCTACCTTGAAGAAATATTTCGAAAATTGAGAATATAACGTTAGGTTAGAAATGAAAAAAATATATTTCACAACGTCTCATCAAAGAAAACAATATGTAAAAAATACTCGATGTATTTCCTGATCTATTCTATAAACAGAGAATAAGCGTAGATGTCGTGATGACGAGTACCCTATTCACCGGCCGACAGCGCATCGTGTCCTTTACCTTGTTTCTGAGCTTTTGTGATCAGGGCGTAGTGGAAAATTAGTCGTCAGTTTAATACGCTGTTGGAAATCGAATATGTAAACTTATTTGCTTCCTCGTCGAAAAGCTCATTTTCGTACCAACAACTAAACCTAGTTTTTTTATTTTTATTGGTCACAATTGGACTTTATTATTGATCGCATTTTGAAAAATGGATTCAAACCTAATAGATAAATAATAAAAAACAACATGATAAAATAAATGTCAATAAGAATTATAATTAGTGCAATAGTATTAAAAAAATCTGCATCGTCATAAACACTAGGATTTAGTAGTGTCATTCCAAAAATCAAGATTTGATGTGGTTTCTGCCTTGTGATAACTTTTGACCGAATTCGCATATAAATCCATTCCGTTAGTGAATTCATACTGATTTTTGTGGTTCGTAATACTTTCGTGCACATAAATTCACAGATATAACTTTAATACTTACATAATTTTCGTAATCCTTTTTTATTGATTCTCGGAAAAAAAATAAATTTATATTTAGAGATGATTTTCTATTCTTCAAAATAAAAACATCTAGTTCTATAAAGATCCGGTATTAAATACTGATTGAATAGTAAATCTATCTGTAGGTTTACCGGAATGCGACCGCATGGAGATGGAGGCTGTGGACGCAGCGCTATGCCGGCCGGGGCGCGCTGCTCCTCTACTGGTCGGCAGCGTTGCTTCTAACATGGGCTACAGCGAGGCGGTATCTACTTTGGCAGCATTAGTTAAGGTACTATTGTTTCTTTATAAAATTTAAGGGTTGCTTATTGCTCCACGAGCACAATGTAGACTAATTTTAAAAACACTATTACCTTTCAAGCGGTTGAGAGGGCGGTGGACTTTCTCTATTAGCACTAATTCATTCTACCGCATTAGATTTTGCAGAGGTGTACTGCAATCTGTGCAGCCATCTCAGCATGCCCTCTTGCATATTGACGGCCTTCTATCAGAATGGACTACCAGGCCCCGTGATTGGGCCGTCGTTGCCGATCGCTCCGTATACTTTATTAATATTAATCATATCCTTGCAATAATTGTTTGGCTTTAAAACTAAAATTGTTTATTATCTTGAATGAGACCAAGATTTATTCAATAAAAACTAGTTTTATGTACGTATTAGCTGTATAAATTATTTCAGCTGTTTATACTGTATATTTACCAATGTGATATATTTTTGCTGTTTACAGTAAAGTTAAACTATATTCATTCTTTTGTTTAGGTTTCATATCTAACGGGAGCTTCATTCTAGGTTTGATTTTTTGGAATAGGCATAAAGTTTAAGCCAAGTGAATACCATTTTTGGAATTCCTGTGCGTATAAAAGTATTTGCTTCAAGTTAAAAAAAAATGCTGCTGGAACTATTTATAGCACAATAATTATCGTTATAATGGGCCACCACTGCCCTAGTACGTGCTCACGTACTAGGGCATATAAAGGAAGTAGTACGTATAAAGAGCGTGGACTTTCCTGCTAGATTTTAAAGACCGCGCCTGCAGGAATTTCTGCCTTAAGGATTAATCATTGAGATGAAATCGTTGATTGAGTACAGAATTTAATAGTAAGTTCAAATCATAGAGGGATGGCAGTTATTTAATAAATTAGAGTTTGGTATACTTGCCTAGACGCAAATCTAAGAAATGTCAAAGTGTCATGTCTCTAATTAATTGAAAATTATAAAATGTTATATCATTTCCATATTAGACTCTTAGAGGGCGTTAGCTATATAGACACATCAAATCGTCAGGCGAAGCTTGAATGATCATTCCTATTAATTATTATTTGCTAAGTCGTTTTTGTATCGTAGGTCTGTCTGGCGTACCACAAAGGCTGGCCGGCGCGAGGACTGCACTGCACGACGCCGCTGGCCGTGGACGGCGTGCGCGAGGGCAGGATACGCGTGCACGCCGCGCCGGCCGCCGTCGACGCCCGGCCTCCGCTCCAGTACAAATACGCGGCGATCAACAGCCTGTCCTACAGCGGCAATAACGGCCACGTGCTGCTTCAGGGATATTACAAAGAAAAGGTTTCAGACTATTTCGTACAATTATTACTAATGGTCACCTCTATAAATTACCATTGCATTTAACAAAAACATTTTAGAGTTTAAATGCAAGGTTTTATATAATTCTTAATCATTTCTATTATATTATCGCTAGCATTCAGCTGTGTATACATAAACACGCGTGGCCCCATCTAATAATCCTTCCTTTGATTGTAGTCTAGTGACAGTTCTGAATAATCACGTCTTAATGAACATAATTACGTTATAATTAATATTTTTTGATGTTATATTTCTTGTGAAATCGTAGTGAAAACAGATCAGAGTGTGTTTTCAGCATGTACTGAAAATGTGTGCATAATAATAACACCATGTAGTTTATTATTATCTTGTTTATGGTCCGAAGTAATTCAAGTACTCCAAGAAGCTAATGAGATATTGCAGCAGTGTAAAATTAAGTTAATTTGCTGATACTACTAACGCCACCTCACATTAAAAAAATATTAAGATCGACGTCTATTGGTAAATAGCAGTAAATCTCTGAAAAATTCTGGAAGGAAGAAGAAATGATAAGGATCCTCGATAGTTGGATTTAATCACTACGAAAAAGGCATAATGTTATATGTTGAATAGACACGCTCTAAGGAAAACAGAGCCGTTGATCTAACGAGTCCTTGCTATGAAATATACTAGAAAAATGTTGAAATGAGATAGATAGTCAACCACTAAAGTTAGGCTACATGGAAACACTAACGTTGTTGTTACATACAATACTACATGTGACTATTGATCGGATATGCCTCTCAAGAACAATAAAGAACAAGTTTTTGTAAATTTTTGTCCCCGTAGTATGACGACTGCGACTCTTATGCATCTGTCTTTATTCTTAATATTATATCCATATTATTTTTCCTTATTCCATATTTACATGATATTATTTACATTTTACATTTAGTTTACACACAGATACACACACATCCACACAACACGCGCGCACATATATAACTTTATTTAATACATTTCTAAACCGCACTCAAATCAAGAACAAGTTCCACTGAAATGCGCTCGTGACCGGTCACGGAAGCTAAGCCCCAGTGCTGCGGGTCAGTCGATGAGAGAAGGCTAGCGCGTGTGGATGCGCTGGATACAACCCTGTAAGTTAGCGAACAGCTCGGAACGCCGGATTGAACGCCGGATTCCAACAAATTTGTTCATGTATATGTGGATAAACTAAGCTGCCGTCATCGCACGAACGACTAAACTATGAAAGTAGTCAAGTTCATTAGCGAGTTACATTTACCTATAATCGGAATATTTGGTCGGCGAGCGTGATGTCACCACTCTCAAGACCTTCGAGTGTGGTCAGGGTGACCGCTCTAAAGTATGCCACTTGAGACGAATCAAGAAGTTCCTTCTCGAGGTACATAGTAACAATATGAATATTATAAAGTCTATCTCAAATTGTAAATTCATTCACCCCGCGTAAAATGTAACTGAACAATAGGTAAATTTAAATTACTTTTTATGGGCTACTGTGGTTAGAGTAAAAAAATTAATGGCCATACTTTAGCTAACTTGGCTGCATCATGAAAATGGGCCGGCTCAACCAGTGCAAAAGCACCCTTTCAAAGAATGTAGACGTGAACAAGCATTTTCCAATTTCGCAATGAGTGAGAATTCCAGTAGCCCGTTCCCTCTCCTTTCTCCATTAATCTGATCTCCCTCCATTAGATATCCCATTCCCTCCCAAGAGGCCGACAACGCTCTGGTCAATCTTCTAGAAAAATATTTAAAACCTATATCGGATTTTGTGAAAACTACGTATCATCAATACTTTTAAATAAAATTGTGTAATCAGGACAAGCCATGGATTCCTCATATTGTATGCCAGAAATGTGTGGGATGTCTACGGATATGGTACAGTGGAAAATGCAAGAGATGCAGTAATGTTGGTAACACCCATAACTTGGCAAGAACCTCGAAACCATGATAACGATTGCTACTTCTGCGCGGGGAAAATAAACAGAATTAACCCTAGAAATCGAAATAAGTGGTTATATCCTAACTTTTCTTCTGTTCAACGACCTCAATCAAAATCATGATGGGTACAACCCAGCACATCTAAATCTTCTAATGATCCAAATCCCTTTAAACCCGAATGAAACACATCAAATGAAGACTCTAATTCAAATTACAAATTTAACCAAGAACCTCAACCATTTAATCAGAAAAAACTAAACGACTTAGTAAGAGATCTGAACTTATCGAAAGAAGCTTCTGAAATTTTAGCATTTCGTTTAAAAGAAAAATTTGCTTACTTCCGAAACCAACATTATATTTTAAAGTACCCGAGAAAAAATCTGTTATCGTATTTTTATCATAAGAAGAATTTAGTTTTTTGTAACGATGTTGGTGGTATTTTAGGATAGGTAGGTTGGTAGGATTAAAAAAGTGCCATTTCAGTTATTGGCGTTTTTTTATAGATAGCAACAAAAGAAGTTTAAAGTATGCTTGGATTCATAACGGTAATAAATACGGATCTATATCTATTGCACATTCGGTGACTTTAAAAGAAAAATACACAAATGTTTATAAGGTTATGGAAAAAATTAAGTATCAAAATCTTAAATGGGTCATTTGTGTTGATCTGAAAATTGTTAAAATTCTTTTAGGTCAACAAGGGAGATAAACGAAGTTCCTTTGTTTCATGTTTCTGGGACAGTCGTGACAAGCAACACCATTGGTCACAAAAAGTTTGGCCAGTGCAGTAAGAGTTAAAAGTTGGTACCAAAAATGTTAAACGTGCCTTTAATTATCCGAGAACGCCACTTCATATTAAACTCAGCATAATGAAACAGTTTGTGAAGGCGCTTGACAAAAGTGGTGAATGTTTCAACTTTCTTTCACACAGGTTTCCAGTATTAAGTACAAGAAAATGAAAATTGGGTATTTTTGATAGGCTCTAGACTAGGCAACTCGTGAATGATCCTAATTTTGTCAAATCAATGATTGAAGTCGAATCCAAGCTTAGCACTCATTTGTTTTGATTATGAGTAATTTCTAGGCAAAAAGAAATCTGACGACAATGTCGAGCTTGTTGTGTCCATGCTACCGAACTTGCAAGAGCTAGGGTGCAACATGAGCATAAAAATCCATTTCCTGCACTCGAATTTAGACCGATTTCCATAAAATTTGGGTGATTTTAGTGAGGAGCAGTGTGAAAGATTCTATCAGTATCTTTGGACAATGAAAGAGCGTTATCAAGGACGGTGGGACTCACATATGATGGCAGACTACTGTTGGAGTTTGCAAAGAGATCTACCTAAAGTCGTTCTTTCAAGGAAATCTTATAAAAGATCATTTGATAGTGTTCAATAGATTTTTTTTAATATAAAGTATTTATTTTCTGTATTTTTTTGTAAAAATAATAAAACTGTATACTTCAAAAATAAAGCTGTTAGCATTCTCCTAGTACTTACTTTCATAGTCAGGGCCACAGAAATATACAATAACAGAAACAAATAAAGGAAATGAAAATTGTGTTAACCAGTATAATCATTCTCTGATGACTCACTTGCTCGCTTACCCTTGACAATGCTATAAAAAAATTCATAATTTTTTTTTAAATAATAATGTTATTTAAAAAAAAATCTATAATAGGCATTCATTGTACCTTAGGACATAACTTAACTTTATGAAACAAATATAGTTATGACACTAGAACATTACTTTTTATGATGTACCAGTAAAGAAAAATGTGGTCTACAAATGATTTATAAAGTAAAAATGTCGAACGGAAATAAATACAATTTACGTCGTTTATGGAGCTGTCAAAGTAACGTGTTTTGAATGTATCTGAATAGATTGCAGGGCGATACAGTTCCTTACCATACTTGGTGAGCATTTCGGGCCGGCTTGAGACTTCGGTGCAGCACGTGATCGAAGAACTGCGAAGTTCACCACTCGACCCTGAAGCGATTGCGCTACTACACAACATTCACGAGAAACCAACGGTTGGTCACATGGGGCGCGGCTATGTGATACTCTCGCCTGCTCAAGAAGAAGGATCCTTACCTAACGTATTGGCTGAATCGTATCAATATTACCCAGACTTGCGACGGCCGCTGTGCTTCGTATACAGTGGAATGGGCTCCCAGTGGGCTACCATGGGCACTGAACTATTACGCTTACCTATTTTCGCAGCTGCTATTGAAAGGTTGGTTCTCACTCCGCAAGGTAGAAACATATAAAATCGATTTGTACATTAATATAAACATATGTTTATTTCTAGATGTCATCAGGTATTGGAGCCACGAGGTGTTAACTTAATGCGGATTCTTACCGATTCAGACTCTAGCATATTTGATAACATTCTGCATTCATTCGTTGGTATCGCCGCTGTACAAATAGGCCTCACAGATATACTGCGAGAGCTGGGATTGAAACCTGATTATATTATCGGTATTTATTAGCGCATCGTTTTCATGTATATTTAATTAAACAATACAGTGTATACCAATGCAAAGAATAATTTTTAGGTCACAGTGTCGGAGAGCTTGGTTGTGCGTACGCGGATGAATGCTTTACCCTAGAAGAAACAATCCTTGCAGCATATAGTCGAGGGCTCGTATCTGTGGAAACACCTTTTGTGCGCGGCGCAATGGCAGCTGTAGGACTCGGGCAGAAAGCGGTATCTAGTATGTCAATATTTTACTACCTCGTTATAAGTTTTATCTCGAAACTTCTTATTCTGTGTAGGTGCGAGATCTCTGCCCCTGATGTGGCTATTGCGTGTCACAACAGTTCGGATTCATGCACAATATCTGGGCCGGCAGAATCATTGCGTGCCTTCGTCACCGACTTACGTGCTCGTAGTATATTCGCCAAAGAAGTTCCTTGTTCAAATATTGCTTATCACTCTCAGTATATCGCGGCAGCAGGTCTGTACGGAACAAATAAAAGTTATGCTAAACTCCAACGTTCTGCTTAAAATATAATTCTAAATATACTTACCATTGCAGGTCCGGCTCTGCTTCAGCACTTATCTGCAATAATTATTGAACCTAAGCGTCGCAGCGAGCGCTGGTTATCAACATCAGTTCCGCAGGATAACTGGAGTAAACCTGCAGCTATTTTCTCCTCTGCTGAATATCACACTAATAATCTTCTAGTATGTGTTTTAAATGATTAAGTATTGTTATATATGATGTCTAAGAGCTATAATTATCTTAATTTCATTCTAGCGACCAGTATTATTCGAAGAAACGGCACGCTTGTTACCACGAGATGCTATGTTAGTGGAAATAGCACCTCATGGCTTGTTACAAGCTATTTTGCGTCGATCAATGCCCACTACCTGCGTCAATATTCCACTGACACGACGCGCCCATTCTGAACCTATCACTTTCTTATTAGAAGCAATAGGAAAGTGAGTATCAAGTTTTTCTTCGAGAAGAATTAAATTTGTTTACTGAATTTAAATTATTTACTTTATAAACATAAAACAGTGTTCTTGCCTCCATATCGTATGGATGTGAATCGAATCAGTGAAAATCTGATATCATTTATACGAAATTTTATTAAACAATATTTTTCTGCAACACGCATGTAATATGTTCGCTCATGTTAGTAATCATCTCAAAGTTGTATCTCATAAAATATGGGGTACATACTCACATACTTATTAATTTGTATTTTCAGAATCTACATCGGTGGACATCAACCCCGGTTAGCCGTGCTGTACCCGGCCATCGAATTTCCCGTTTCGACGGGCACGCCTTTGCTGTCACATTTGATGGAATGGATGCACGATGAGGTTTGGTACGTAATACCAATGCTCGTCTTGCAAACGTCGTACGATTGGTAATCAAAAAGGGGCCAAGCGTTATCGACACTTATTCGACACGATAAAAAGTAATTCTTAGATCTTTTACTAAGATTACTCTTGGCTTCATGGCAATGTAATGGGCCCTACATGTATTTATAACATTCTAGAAGGGTGAAAGAACTTGCGAGCTATCAGAGAGTAGGTGGTCATCACCGCCCATTAACATTCGCAACCCCAGAGTAGTCACCAGTGCGTTCCCGGCCTCGTAGATAGGAATAGGACATCTTGTATGGGGCTTCTGATAATGCCGGAGAGGCCGCATATTTTCGAAAGTTTATTATATATATCCTCAGTATAGTCGGCTTTATTGAGGACCGCCAGCACTAGTCCCATTGGGGTGCCGTGTCCCTACGGTGCAGTCCCTGCACCGAGTGGATAGCGTATCTTTGGTATGCTACGTTAGTCGTGACTTCATCGGTACTGAATTCTACAGGTGTGCCTCGGATAACGCTTTGACTTTGCACTCGTTATCCAGCGGGTGGGTGTAGAATGCTATATTGTTGTTTATGAGGTAGTTGTTTAAACCTCTGAAATCTATGTAGAAGGGAACACCTGGCTTTTATTCTGTCGGCTAGATTCCTAACGCTGGTGCATTACTCGGTAGCCGCCGACGATATAGCGCTTCATTTGATTTTGTCCTTAGGTACACGGGCGGGAGGGGGGCCTGTCGGCCTATTGTTGGCCGTTTGACGATATCGGCTTTAACGATAAAAATGCTGCGGTCGTCGCTTCTCAAACTTGGAGTCAAAGGAGGCCAAATTTTTCGTGGGCCTTACTATGTATAAGTAGAAATCGATTGCGATTTCGGAATCGATTTGAGAGTCAAAATTGTTGGGTAGAAAAATGTTATTTTATACGCAATTTTGAGCGACTTTAAAGCGTTAGATCAAATTAAAACTTTGCACACTTATCGAGGACCGATGACGGTACAATAATATGGTATAATTGAATTGATCTTATGATGGAGCCAGAAGGTAGGCACAGGAACTCTATAACGGAATAACATATCCTGGTCGTGTTTGAGCTTGTTAGACTTGTCTTGAGATGTACTCTCACTATGAGTGATTTTCAGGGTTTGATGATGGAGCCAGAACGTAAGCACTAGCACTCCATACTAGAACGACGTAACCTAGTCCTTTGTATTCTTAATAGAATTTTTTATGTGCACTTTGACCAAATTGATTTTCAGAGTCTGATGATTGAGCTTCTAATGTCTAGCTTCATTATGAAACCCTGAAAGCCAATCATAGTCAAAGTGTATTCCATGACAATTAACAAGTCCAAACACGGCTAGGATACGTTGTTTCATTATGGAGTTCCTTTGTTTACTTTCTGGCTCCATCATCAGACCCTGAAAGCCATTTATAACAAAGTGCACTTAAAAAATTCCATTAAGCCAAATAAGGCCAGGCTACGTTTTTATATTATGGAGTGCTAGTGTTTACCTTTCGGCTCCATTATCAGACCCTGAAAATCACTCATGGTGAGAGTACATCTCAATATAACTCTGACCAGCTCAAACACGACTAGAATATGTAATTCCGTTATGGAGTTCTCATACCTACCTTTTGGCTTCATCATCAGATCAGTCCAATTATACCATATTATTGCAATGTCATAGGTCCTCGATAAATGTGCAAAGATTTTATTTAATCTAACGATTTAAATGAAAGAATGTGAGATATAGTTCATGTATGTCGGTTAAAAGGTTTCAACTTGATAATAGGAAAATGTAATATATACAAACCGTAAATAGATCTAGGGTGTTGACAGAAAGTATATGTGACAGGTGGCCTTAGTAACAATTATGTTTATGCCACGATGACATTAATAACGATTTAAATAAAAAAATATTTATTCACTTTATACGAAATAGGAATGACGGAAAATCGATTGTAAATCGCTTTAAAATCGCTATAGACCAGTTTTCGGGTTGAGAGCGTAATTTTCGAATAATTGCAAAATCGCGATCCCTAATGGATTTTGAATTCAAATATGCGATTAAATTCCATTTTGATAATTTGGTGATTTCATTACAAAGGCAACACTGTTGATAGAAAGATAATTAGCATTTAGAAATATCAACTTGGGATTTACTAAAATAATTTAAAAATCGGACGAAATCAGAAATCGATTTCTTTTAGATAACAAGGCCGCGGGACGCTTGGGATCGATTCCGTCTCCATGTTGTCGCTGTCGATCGTAGAGACGCACCGGTGTCTAGTTTTTAGATTTTTATTTTTCCACGGTTTGATTAGTAGGAAATCGAACGATCGCTCGCGTCGTCGTACAATTCTCTTTTGGGTCAACCCTCCCGACATCGGACGGCAGGGGGTGCTACAAGAGCGACATATTTATTCTAAATTGAATTTATCACTCTTTGATAGCGAATTTTATTTACTATAATAATAATTAATACATTTTTTTAAAACTATTACTGTCTAATTCAGAAATGTTGTCTTAAAACCAGTACTAAGGTGGTTCTAACTAAACCAGTACTAAGGCCGGATTAACTAACCTACGTCAATTCAATTCAGAGTCGTCCTTAAGCGCGATATTTGTAAGCACCGGTATCAGATATTTTAAATTGCAACACATGATAATGCTAACTATTTGCGAATACATGCTACATTATACGCATAACAAAAATCAACTGCCTATTGAAATTAGTCGCTTTAACAAGGGCTTATTTTGACAGCGGGCGATCTAATATGGCATTATTGGCATACGAGGTTTTAATTTCGACTTTAATTATTGATCTACTTTACCTTTTGTAATTTGAAATAGCGTTAATTAACGGCAAACCTAATGCGACAAAAAGAAAAAAGGAAGAGAAATGGAGTGAACAAGTTCAGTCCAAAATTAAAATTATTGAAGATAAACAAACAGACATCAATAATCACAAAATAGGTACAAAGTGAAAATTTCGAACGGATCGATCTTTTTGCGATAAATCCTCGGTTGTTCAATTGGTATTTCGTAAATTTCATCATATTATATAATATCATTAATATCATCACACTCATTTATTTCCATGACTACAAATATGAAATGATTTCGCGCATACAGCTGATTTTAACCAGTCACACAAATCCCGTACTAACTCACTTAAACCTGGTTTGAGGTGGTTTAATAAAACAATGGTCGCTAGTCCCACCCAAGTACCGGTTTTAACGTTAGTACGCGTTTCTGAATAGAGTTTTCGTTAGTCTATGGTCAGTCGTCGGATTAAAGTCGGTATTAAAGTTAAACCGTCGACTCTGAATTAGACAGTTAATGTCTATAATATTATGATTAACAGTATTATGTTTTCGGTACAAAATACTGATATCTAAATTAGTTACAATTTTGGTTTACTAGCGCGTCTGTCCGGCGATGGGTGCACGAGTCCAATTGCTTATTGTATTATAGACAAAGGCGGCGCGGTTCGGCCGGCCGAGCTACTAGGGACTTATTGGCGTAGGTGCGCGGAAACAGTGGGGCGATCGCGGACAATGCGATGACGTAGCAGTGCGGCGACAGAGCCGCCTTTCCTTACGTACTGTATGTGTGTCCTAGACCGCAGTTTCGGGGCTGAGGATGTGTACTTAAAGCTCTATCACCTCCGATTCCAAGCTATATTCGTAATACACTCAACAAACGAAGATCGGAGAATGGCAGTACAATAGCGGAGGGTGTAGTTGAGCGATACCTGACTCAGCTAGGAGCACCTTTCAAGGCCGGTGGTTTCAGGACTGTCCGGGGTTAGCCGTTCCCTGAAGGGTAAAGGCCGACACCCTGGACTCGCTGCAAGTTACTCAATTAGCACCGTTAGATATCCGTGATTTGACCTTAATTTTAAAATAGTTCTTTTGTTTGTGATAGTTTCTAAAAACTTCCAAAAACTCGCAAGTATTGAAAATAAAATAAATATTAGTATGTAATTGTACAGCGTGGGTGGCAAGCGGTGTGGGTGGACTATCCGGCTGGGCCAGGAAGGGTCGCAGGCACAAGCGGGCACGGCGAAAGAAAACACAGTGCGTGAATGTTAGCTTGAGGCAGAGAGTACTTTGCACGGGCGCGGGGCATTCGTTCGGAGTGGGCGATCTGACTGAACTGGATTTGATGCAGCATGCGACTTCGTTTTTATATTATCGTCTGCAATTTTCGGATTCGTCCTTCAAACAGTGACCAATCCGATGATTCGATTTTAAAATTTGTCAACAAATAAAAAAAATTTAAACTTTTATAACGTAATCTTATTTAGTATACATATAAGAAGAGCTCCAAAAAACGAATAATTGATAGGTCAATTATTTAAACTTTTATGACGCTTTTTATGAAAATAGAAGTCAAAAAAAATTTGTTAATTAACAATTATATAACTTTTTGTAAAACCAATTTAGAGTTTTTTTTTCAACGCTGCTGTATTACTGCAAGTGTTCAGATAACAGTATAAGATATTAAAGATATAGGATTTTTAATTCTATGCTGATGGTGCTCGCTGAAGATGGCTGACAAACTTTTTAATGGCTCTTACACCTAGTAAGCTGATCGGGTCATTGTTCTGGTTTATGATTCGTTAAGATCTGATAATGGAGGAAAAATAGTTTATTAAACATTTTAACTGCCACATGCAAGCCTTCGTTTATTTTGGGCTAATCTGATTTGTTTTGAATAAAGGTCACGATGAAGTAGAAAAATGGGTAATTCAACTTTTTAAGCTGCTCGAGCTTGGGCTCATCAAATCGATATTATTCGATTAATTCCATATTAAAAAATAATATTTTGCTATTTCATTAGCGGCGGGACGCTCACGTTGTAACGCGGAATTTTAATATAACGCTATAGCGTTATAAACAATGGAGATATAGTTCCTGGAACTGGGACTTTTTTATTGGAAATTTCCTAAGATTTTTTTTTTAATTATCGATATTTCTTTAAGTTTTTGAGTTATTACCAAAAAAACGGAAGTGTCTTTTTTTTGTTTAAAACAATTGTAATTTTTGTTTGCGGGACAAAAATAACCCTTCTTCAGAATTGTAACCCGAATCGAATAAGCTATTTCTCAAATATTTTAGGAGACTTTTAACCATTTTTCGCGGAAAACTCACTTTTTTACTAGACTACGGTGTATGCCATTCAAAATGTATGAACTTAACGTACACAATATTTTATGCCGGTCGAGTTACAAATTGCATGGCATATACATAATTGTGATATATAAACATGAGGTTTTGCAAGACATAAGCTCGTAGAGCACTAAAGATTTATTTTAATTCCAGGCCTTTAGCCAGATACACGCCTGCAATTCGTATTTGGTCATACGAGCGTAAATTTGTAATATCTCTTCACGACGAAGGATATCAACATCTAGTGGATCGCTGCGTTTATGGTGAGTAAGAACTATTCTATTGGTTAAGCATTGTCTACATACAAGAAATATAGTAAGGGATATTTAATTTCGTGGCAGGTGTACCGCGCTTCTCGATGGCGGGCCTGCTCCTGCTGGTGTGGGAGACGTACGCCATGGCGCACGCCAAACCTCTGGACGAGTTTGGTGTGGAGTTCCACGGAGTGAAGTTAGTCGGGGACGACCCACAAGTCTACGAAGATCGGCCATTGCGACTATATGTCGCCATTCAGCGCGGCTGCGGATATTTTGAGGTCAATATATGGGTATCAAATAATAGGCTATATCAACATTTTTTCCTACCTTATTTCGAATAGTTGTAGAAATAACCAAAATATGATTATTTTACGCAATTGCTCAAACAGAGTAATAATAGACTATAAAAATTAAGCTGTGAAGTCAATCTTGAGTATCGCCATATAAATGTAAATATACGTTGTACAAAAAATAGTTAGTAGATTGTGTTACGATTCATAGAGTGGTGGTTTTTTAAAATATTAAAATTTTAATTTTGTTATAATATCAATTCACGATTCACGAACACATATTATTTTCCCTTGTATACATTATGAGGTTTTTGTGAACTAGAAAGGATTTGTGATATATTTTATCTACAAATAGCTTCCGCCTGCAGCTACACCTGCGTGGATGTAGAATAAATTCCTTCATCATATATTTCGCTTATTATATTTTTTATCATCTTGTAAATCGCTGATGAAATTTTTAATTTTGATTGTAAGTGACCCTACTCGCTACGCTGGGGGCGTGGGTTCGGTTTCTACAAAACAAACATTTATTTATTTGATTAAAAATTAATGTTTGCCTCGAGCCGGGATGTTTCTATGTATTAGATGTATATATTTACAAAAAAAGTATATGTGTAGTATATCAACTATCTGGTACCCATAGTACAAGCCTCGTTGCTTAGTTTTGGACCAGATTGTGCTGTGTATATTATGTGTCCAAAGATATTATTATTATTAGAATCATGATTCCGATTGTTATTTTGTTCTCGATTCTGATTTCGGTCTTGCTCCCGACATCAATTTGTTTCACTGTCGATTCCAATCGCTGTCCAGCTTTTGATTTCAAACCCAGTTTTGGTCTAAATAGATTCCGATTCTAACCACGCTCTAGATACCAGTTCCACTCTCAATTCTGATTTCAGTACTGCTCCTTTTAGTAATTTCGATCACGCTTTTGATTCTAATTTTAGTCCCACATTCGATTCCGACCTTTGATCCATTCTCGATTTTGATCTTTCACGGTCTCAGCGGCTAATTCACGCATCTCGTCTTGTTTGTGATTTTAATACCGGTAACGGTTCCAATTTGGAAGGAAAACGCTATTTGGAAGGAAAATAATATAAAAAAAAGGTATGCTGTATTACTGGAGAATAGTCTAAATACAAAAAATATGCAAATGACGTCGAAACGAAATGATAATAGTTTATTTTACTAAGATAACTTCTTATTCATGAAGGAATTTGTACAATCGGTTCAGAAGTTTGATTCAGTAGTTTGAATTCGCAAACCAAATCGAAAATAGTTGTTAGTTTTAGTTTTCAGAAGCCTTCCCGTTCGATAGCACAACATATTGCCAGTTTCGTAATAATTATGTGTAGAGCCATGCTGCGATCAATTTGGCTACGGCACGAAAATAGACCAGATTGACCAGGGAAATATCACTTCTCACTGAACAGAATACAGACGTAAAGTAACATCTGCCGATGTTATATGGTATCGTAGACTTGATTGTAAAGTTATTAAGGAAATAAAATGAGAATTGAATCTGAAATAATGATTACAGACAGTTTAGGTAACGCGCCGATAATAAAATCAAATAATCTAGTTTTTCTGACTTTGATTACTGATATTGTGATTTGTTACTGAAAATACATCTTCATCAAATTTCGAAATAGCCTATAGCATTCAAGAATCAGAATAATTTTCCTATTAGTGACAGAAGATTCGGAATAGGATCAGTAGTTCAAAAAATTACCACAAACATATAATTTACAGATTTGTAAACTTTATCTTTTTGCTATATTAATATAAATATATTACAAATAAATGATTCTTTCGTTTTAAAATAAACAACAACAGATTAATTGACAGATTTACATAATCATGGAAAAGCAACAAAACATACGCTTACAGTCACACACACGCGCACACACGCGAATGCACACGTACTTACATACGACAAATAAAAACATATTAATATTGCATTTAAAAAAAGTGAAAAATGTTTTTTTTTTATTATTATAATGTGAATCGAAATCACATATTGCTTATCATTTACCCAATCACGCTGATTGTATACAGATATTTGTCAAGATCGATTAAATCTTTTTCAAGTTATAAAAAAACAAATGAACAGACAAACGTAAGTATATCATTTGTATAAGCACATGCTCTGAGTGTATTCCGATTTTAATCAAGATTATCTAAACCTTTTTAAGTTATAAAAGAACATATAAACTGACATACAGAAAGTAGCCTATCATTTGCGCAATTACATATAATTATTGAATGTCAATTTTAGTTATGATCAGTAAAAGTGTTCAAAGTTTTAATAGAAGAATATAGACAGACAAACAGATAGATGGAAATACAGAGAGTGGCCTATCAATTGTGCAATTGCATGTTCTTATTGTAAATCAATTTTCATCACGATTTGTGACACCATTCTAGGATTATAAAATGAGGTACTGACTGGCAGACAAGCACAAATAAATTTAAAAAATGGTAGATTTGGAATCAGTTAGTTAAAATGAATATCTATTACAGAATTAAAAAAAAAATGAATGTACATACAAACGCTACAGACTTATATAGTAGTTTATATTTATAAAATTATGTGACAGACCGCTTTTTAATGACTTGTCAAATTAAAACTTTAAGATAATGTTGATGACATCATACAGAAATGGTCACTACGAAGCTATAACTATTAAAAGTTGATAAGCTTCAGGATCTGAATGTGAAAATTAATGTGTTGAATAATTGAAAGAGAGCTTGGGTGAAATCAAACAATATGAGCGTCTAGAACTTGATAGATTGTAGAAGGTAACGAAATATGTTTTAGTAACCGAATCTAATTTAATCAACTACGCTGATTGAAAATTAAAAATATATGCTTATTTAAGCAATTACTTTCAATAATACTAATTTTATAACATGACACTGCCAATTGTAAGATTTTTAACATATTTATGAACCTAAATATTGCCGTAATATAACGTAGCATTTTTATCAGTATTTTAATAAATGTAGAAATGTAAAAAGATGACTCCAGCATAACTTTGTAATCCACGTGATAGAGCCATGCTGTGTATAACTTGATTGCAGCATAAAAATAGGCCAGCTCGTCAGGTAAAATACCATGCTCTCATAGAACAGACGTGAAGTAACGGAACAGCTTTCGCTGTTATGTTTTGTTCAATGAGTAAGAGTTCCGGTAGCCTACTTCTATCTTTATAGCCCAACTCCCTCTCCTCTACTCTACTACTCCGTCTATCAGATATCCTATTAGTACCTAAGAAGCTAGCAATGAACTGGTGAGTTCAATGAGGTTGCGAGTATCTGTAGGCGGCGGTGGCCACCTGCTCTTTTGTGGCTCGCAAGCTAATTTAACAGTTTAAAATACATGCAATGCATGCACTTCACATGCACTGTTGCATAAATGTATACTAAAAACGAGTGAGCTATTTGTCCAATACCTCGTATACGCCGACGTCAAATAGTACGTGTCGTAAACGTGCGAATTGCAGGCAATAATTTAAAAATTAATGATATTGTTAGGGAAAGCGGTATGAAAGTAAATGTTAGCAAGACTAAGGTCATAGACGTTTAAAAATGCAAAAAAACGACTGAATACGATATGTATATATGAATGGCAGGTTGTAAACTTGAAAAAACTAAAATAGTGTGTCTAAATGGGTAGTTTGTTTACAATGACACGAAATATAATAGAGATAGTCAACAGAAAAAATAGCAAATGCAGGATATAAAGGAAATGACGCATTACATATTGTTATGAATAGTAAAAGTATCTAACGAGACAAGACAGTTGCGTTGAATTGAGGGCGATAAAAGTGGAAGTGGGATGTAATGAGAACGGAAGAGCAAGGAATGTATAAAGTATCTTTGAAAAGTGCTTAGATACAGAAATATTGACGTTAGAGAACAGTATGGTATGAAAGAAGATGCAGTAACGAATAGAAACAGGAATATTGCAGTGGTTTGGCCATCAGCAGAGTATGAAAGACAGTGGACTAGCAATACAAATTTATAGAGCAAATGTGTGTAATCAAAGTTCGGCAAGGGTTACCGCGGAAAATATATTAAAAATAATGTCTTATAAACAGTATATGTTTGAATCATTGCAGGTCAAAAACGAGAATTTATTGTTAGCTTGTGGAGTTATCATGAAAAAAAATATTCCGATGTTTGCTCCGAATGAGACATCTATTGACCTTGTCGATGACAAAGTGCTGCAGTTGAACGGAAATGATGTGTATCGATTACTAGAAGAACGTGGTTATTCCTTAAGGTAAAATTCCTTTATCTTTTCCTTTATTTTGGAATATCTTGTACAGAATGTCAGCTGATATTCCGTACAAGATATTGCAAAAATGCCACATTATTGTATAATTATATCGTATTGCTCATTAATTTTAAATACTTATAGTACATTATGATATTTCTTTTACTATTTAACAAATCGTCAGTAAGTTAGTTATACAATTTAATAAAAATATTCATGACAAAGTTCTCTTTCAGAAATAAATTCCGAACTATAGCACGAGCGAACTTAGAAATGAACGAGGCGGAGTTCGTGTGGAACACAGATTGGATGACCTTCCTCGACGGCGTTCTGCAGCTTTGCGTGCTGCGGAGGCCGCACGACGGAGTCTCGCGGCCGGTGTCACTGTTGTTCCTCGGGATAGATCCTGAAGCATACAGTAAGCCGGATCTTGTACGCGCACAATTAGAGCCGCATCAATTTACATGCAAAGGCATCACCCTTAAGGAGATCCGCTTTGAGGACCGACCGTGGCCGGCCGCCGCCGCCGACCTCATGTTAAATTCGTTAGTCTTCATGCCGCACTTCCCCAATGATGAAATAAGTGTTAGTAAAAAGACTTTCATTAGATAAATATAGATTGAAATTGGGTTCGGTCAGAATGACGTTCAATTCTATGTCGACAGGTAGATGAAGCAGTTCACATGCATTTACAAATTGTAGCAGACAATATTGAAAATGTAACCATTGTGCAACAGGATGATAATACTTTATTACTCCAGGAGCCCATTCGAAAAGCCATTCAAAATTTGAGGACTGCCAGGTATTCACAGCGGTTCGACTTCGTGCCTGGTTCTAAAAACATTCTTAATCCACATTTGTTGATCGTTCATGAACCGAACTCACAAATATTGAATGCGTTGCCAGCTGGTTCCTTCGCTTTATGTGTCAATTCTGTCAGTGTACGCGTCGATTGGGAGAAATTGGACTGTGTATTGGTTTCGTGTGCTCGCACGACTGCTGGGGAGATCCAACTGATAAGACGACGGGTGTCACTGGAGCACGCTTCAAGTGTTCTGCTGGTTTCATTTGATGAATGCATGCAAATATTAAAAAACGGCATCAGGGCAGAGGATTTAAAAAGACCCCTGATCGTCAGTGAGTTGTCTGCTGCTAGCGAGGAATTACCAGGTGAGTGTTTGGTAATTCATTGCGTCTAATAGTACTTTGCCACTTTATTAAATATCTCATCAGTTAGATTGATTAATATTTTTTAATCAACAGTAGTATGTTTAAAATCACCTTCCACAATTTGTTTTCAATTTTGCTTTAATTTACAGACCTGGTGAAAGCTTCAACGCGTTGTGACGTATGTCTTTGTCTCACGGACTATAAGACTCTATCCGAAACCAGTATTATAATGCAGTCACGAAAACAATTGAAAATCAATATTTTTAAGAATGTTAGTAATGTTATGCAATAAATTTATTTAATACAAATTTAAATTAATAATTTATATTTTTCGTACATGTTGTAACGAAACTCTTTTATAATCTATAATATGTAATTAATAGAAATAAGAATATTTTGTCTCCATCACATGTATATGACAATATGGATTTTTACAGTTAAATTTAATATCATCACAAAAGCCTTACCCTAAATTTGTACCTTTCATGATTTAATATGTTTTTCGGCGATAGTTAATTTCAAACGTAGTTCAATTTAGCGCAAAGATTATTTGTCTATTTTTTATTGTAAATACATGAACGTGATTGAGAGTTAAATATAGATAATACTTATTAAAATAGGTAAAAATATATATTTAATAACAACATTTAATAATACATTTTGAATAACAATATTAAAAATTGTTCAATATACAGTAAATCATACAAATGAAACTAGAGTTTCGTTATTTTTTTTAATTCCCGACGGTTATACAGTAACTGTTGGTAGCTAGTCACCGTATTAAATAAATATAATTAAGCATTGCGATTCTAGATATGTAGATGACGCAAAATTTTATTTCTTGACACAATCAAAACTAATCGAACAAATAAAGAAGGAACAATATTTGACATACAATCATTACAAATAGTGAAAGCTAGAATAAGAGATGGTCTGTGGCAATCAAATACCACGAAGCATATGTTGAGCCAATGTAGATTGAAGCGATACGGAATGTTTATTATAACAGCTATGTTCTCTCATAAATTTAGATATAAAGGGAAGATAAATTTTAAAAAATCTTGATGTAATGCGATATTATACCGGTTAGGTTGTGTAATGAAATAGTAAAGGGATTACGTAAAACTTACATCCTAACATTTCTGTCAAAAAATAATTGAGACTCAAGGCAGCCCAAGTTCATTTCCTTATTCTTATATTATTAGGTTTACAAATAAGGATAATTTTAAGAATATCAGGAAAATATTGTTAATAGCGATTGACAGTAAAAAAGTAAAATTATTATTTTAGCACCATATATTTCATAAAGTCCTCAATAACAGACAAATTACTGTGTTATATTTATTGTTTTAAAAATAACAAAAATAAATTTATAATCGTATTGCAATCTAAGGTGCTCAATTATTATTTTACGACCTAATCCCATAACGTTTAGATTTTATATGATGTAGGTCGACTTTGGGTCAGAGTTGCTGATAAATTTAAGAGTCAGAATCTAAGCGTTTTATATCACAATGCGGAAGCGTAGTACTTATATAAAATAAATAAACAGAACAAACGATCAACTGATTAAATAAACGACGTGATACGATAACTGTTAGAGAGATCTGATGACAATACAATTTCACATAAGACCTTGTTTAAAATAAACTAAGCTCAAAAAAATTAAGATTTTCAGATATTTAGGGATATTGCTTATATATTAAAAGAAAAAATGTAAGGTGATAACAATAAAAAATATTTATAACTGTTACGATTGATGCTTCAGATGAGTAGTCTAGTAAGTTAATAAACATTTACGATTTGTAGGAAATGTGGGGTGGTTTGTACTTAGTGCCGCCGCAAATGACCAGTGCGGTGGCAAGCGGCGAGTGCGACTTGAGGCTGCGCGGGGCGGGTGCCGAGCTCGAGTGGCGCCCCGAGCCGCCGCTCGCGTCGGTCAGCACGCCGGTGCAGGTGAGTCGGGCCATGCATTACATCCAAGCGGCATCTACTAAGCCAATTGATGTATCTTTCTATCGATTCAGGTGCATTTTGCTGCGGTCAGCGAATACGATGCGTTCGTGGCGACGGGCCGCGCTCCGGCCTACGATGAGGCGGCGGCGCCGCACGAGTACGGCCTCTGCTTTAGCGGCATTACGGGAAAGTCAGTTCTACCTAACTCTAACAATTTAAGTGTTGATATGTCTATTCCACTAACTTTCCGCATGTAGTTTCGACCGAATAGATAAAAATCATCCTATTGATTCTTATTCCGTACTAGCTTTCGATCACGGCTGCGTTTTCAGTGTGGATCCACTTGGTTTTGCTCTACGGCCCGCTTTCAATAACTGTATCACTAACGATCACGGTTCCGATTTGTACGAAGCCGGTGCAAATGCTAATATCAAAATATTACTTCGTACCTTTATCTCAGTGAAAGAATTTTTATTAACGGTGTGGTAATTCGGTTTGACAGTAGAAAAAACGGATAAAGTAAGGTACAAATGCTAAAATAGATTCAATAAAAATCTTCTTTAATAATACATACATGCATTTACAAAATTTCATGGTGTTCGGTCAAACGTTATCGAATTCCTTTAACTTCGGACAAACTAATCATCATTTACATGCACATAGACAAATGATGCTGCGACTTTAGTAATAACATTTTAGGGTTCCGAACCAAAATGATAAAAAAAACTCTTATAGTTTCTTGTCCGTCCGTCTGTCGTATGTCACAGGTATTCAATTCAAAAACTACATTATGTATATTGATAAAATTTGGAGTATAGGTGTCTTGTTTAAGCCGCTACTTAGTTTGGTAGTTATATAACAAAAATAAATATGTAATTCTAGTTTAGTCTAGGAGGGGCAGTCCATACACATACAGAAGCCATAAAAAATTTTTCAGAAAAATTAGCGCGTGGTCCTTATTTCGTTAGTTCTTTTAAAAATATTTTAAGGTTTCTAAACAATTTTTTTGTTTCGATGAATGTTTTCGAAAATAACCGCCTCCAAAGTAGCATAAACTGTGTCCCCCCATCTATTTTTAAAACAAATGAAAAAAATTGCAAAGGCAAGCTTAATAAATACTTTTAAGAACAAATATTTTAAACATAAACAGTGATACCGTCTTTGCGTTATTGCCGAAAATCTGCACTTTTTAATAAAAGGACGTAAGTCTCATTAATATACGCTCTTTCGATGGTGCACTTTAATTTACATTAGTTTAAGAGTAATAGACGACAAACCTATTCTGCTAGTGCTTATACCTATTCTGGACGAGAAACATAAAAAAAGTGAAACAAGGTAGTTTTCATCTGTAATGCGTTTCTTTGTAGTAACACCTTCGGAACCATACACTGAGCATGGTCAGATATGCTCTTGGTCGATTTTTATACGCTTTATATTATCTTGACTTGCAGGTATTAATGTAATGAAACATTTTAGTTCGATTTTCCTCCTCTTTTGTATTTCAGAAAAATATTAAGGGAAACGAGCGAAAGCATCAGGGCCGGACGGTGAGTAGGGTGCCCTGGGCTAATACTACTACTTAGGGGCCCACCTATTTTTTCGCATATCATCTATTTTTGACGGACTTGACTTAGCCGTGGGCCCCTTGAATCCACGGGGCCCTGGGCTGAAGCCCAAAAAGCCATATGATAGATCCGGTCCTGAAAAGCATGACTAAATGCAATAAAGTGATAGAAAATAAGAAAATAAAACAAGTGAAAGCGCTTGTATATTTGGTGGTCTGTTTGCTATTACTGCTATTATGAATAGTAAAAGCGTTTCAAGACAAGCGCGCTATTCATAATGAACAATTCAAGAAATACTTATATACCTTATTTAGGTTTATTTTGGTAAACGAATTTGGATAAATTTAATATGTAGGTTATGCACTACAATTTTAAAAAGTATTTAGATGTATATAAATACGAAAACTATTTTATATTTTTATTAAATGTCGCACTGAACAAAGATACGTGCACTTGTACTAACAGCGCGAGGGTGAATCGAATTATAATATAGGTGAATAAATTTATTATATATGACTAGAAATTACAGCAAGTAGTTTCTATAATGAAACAACATCGCATTAAGCAGATATTTTATTATTAAATATTGTTACTAAGTTTTATTTTAGAGATGATTGTTGCGGCACCATTTAGTTCATTAAAGAAATAAAGTTTTATAGTACCATTTGGTGTTTGCAGATGTCACTTTAAAATGTATTATTATCAGTTTTTGAGATTTTTCTTGTTCTCCGTTGAACTTTAAAGTTCAATGGAGAATAAGAAAAAATCGTGCTTAATAATGGTCATTTAATTCTTGATAAGAAACAAATTCTATGACTTATAATTATTTATAAGTCATAGAATTTGTTTCTTATCAAGAATTAAATGACCATTATTAAGCGTCCATTTTTGGAAATATTCATATTATTATGTCATATCAAAAATAATAACAAATGTAATTTATAAACTCAAAATACACTAGCTTTATTTTATAAAAAATAATAAAGAAAGAATGGTAAAAAAAAACCATTTGAAGGAATTAAAAGGTAAAAAAAAAATGTTAAGTTTAAGGAAAAAGCGTGAAGTGGTCGATGTCAGCAAAGTCGCTGTTTATGATCTGATTACTTGACCTTTACAAAACAGCTAGTGATAAAAAAATAAAAGTAATAAGCGCATACCATGATCTTTTTAATTATAAATATAATTAAAGATTTTTTATGTGTGTTTGTGGTAGCGGTGAACACAAGCATGTCTTCTTCAAAAGAACTTTCATATGATGGATATCTCACGATAACCAGCAAGATAGCCAGACCAGCGACATCAGTTGACTCATCCATTTGCAAGGCGAATCGTGTTTTTTGTAGTCGTGTAACTAGTTCTTGTTTGACCTAGCTCGCTAGATCATGGATTCGTCGTGAAACAATATCGTTTGATAGCGGCACAGTAGAAAGATGCAGATTTTTCATCGAGTATACATTTGGTTTAAATTTAAATAAGGGAATATTTATAGTTTTATGAATTGTTCGTATCTGTGTTGTGATTTACAAAATCTCTTATGTCAGCGGAGAGCACGTCATGGGCGTATCGCCGAGGGCGCTGGGCACGCTGGTGGCGCCCGACGCGGCGCTGCTGTGGCCGGTGCCGGCGCACTGGAGTCTCGCGGACGCGGCCACCGTGCCCTTGGCCTACGCGGCGGTGTACTATTGCGTGGCGATACGGAATAATATTCAGGGCGGCACGGTTTGGTTGATCCACGACGCCGCGAGCGCGTTGGGCCAGGCGGCCATAGCGATCGGCTTATCTCTCGAATGCACTGTATTCGCTGTGGTACGAAATCGCGGAGAGAAACGCTTGTTGAGCTTCTTATTCACAGAATTACCACGTAAGTAAATAATGATTTTTAAACCATCACCTAATTTTTTTTGGTGCGTATGGTTTTTCATACAATTTGTAACATTAAGAGATCAGAAAAAGTAAATTTTGTTTTCAAAAATAGCAATCTAGATCATGATTTGGATCTTAATTCCGTTATAGACTGCGTTCTCGATTATGGAAGCGTTCTTCACTACTCTATCGATGTCATCTAAATGATTAGGCTATACCTAGATCGTCATACGTCCGTCGTTAACTGGCGTATGTGATTCAGTTTATGTTTGAAGTGAGATGCACGATTTACTTTATAGATATAGAGCACTGACGTGTATATGCAACTTAGTCGTATTGCCCATTCTTTTGCGAGTCAATCACTGATAAGTAATAGGTAATGGCGTATCACTTCTCCAACATCAAAAACTTCTTAAAATTTTGAATTCACAGATTTATATCCGTTCTTCGCTTTGATACACTGCGTTATATTGTAACCCCTTTGTAAACACTGTTGAGATTGACAACAATATAAAAATATTAGTAATTCGAATATTTCTTATTTGTTTGTTACAACCTTTGGACGTCCATTGGCGGAACATAATCCTGCCCATTGGATTTTCACAATATACGGTCCTGAGCCACAGATAACCAACGGGGACCTGTGACCCTGATAAGGCCGTCAGTCTACCTAGTAAGAGGCCGTTGTACGCTGTTTCGCCATTCGAAAACCTTTCTTCTGCAGCGGTTATCGGTTGTACGAGCTATGTGACCTTTCCACCATCACTAATTGAATTTGCGAGCTAGATCGATCACTGTGGTTCTTCTAAAGATTTTCTTGTTACGGATTTCCTCCTCTACATAATTTCGGGCATATCTATTTTTATTATAGCGGTGAGTACCATTGAGCTTGTTTATAAGACCAGTAGGCAACCCCGTCTGGCATCCGTATGCCATCATTGGGGGCCATCCATAAATTACGTCACACGAATTCCATGATTATTTTACCCTTCCCCCGTCCTTGTCACAACTGGTCAAATTTTTAAGACTTTTCCCCTCCCTAGTGTGACGTATCATATTTTGCAATTTCACATCTAAAAATTATTGAATTAAAACAAGCAGTTCCGATTAGTTTATTTCCATTTGAATTATTTTTAAATAAAATTAAGTTTAAGTGAAACAATTCAAGAAATTAACAAAACAAAAACGATTACTAATATTAATTATAGAAAACTTAATCATCTTCAGTCCATGGAACCTTTGAACATTTGAACCCACTCCTTTAAATTATTTACAACTGGCATAGCAGCCACTTCGTTCTCGTTTGGGTTCTTAATGTCAGGAACATTCGTTGTGTGAACATCTATTTCATCCTACCATACAGCATCACCGTCATTGCCCAAACAAAGAACTTCTCTGGCACGTCTAGCAGCAATTCTTTGAGGACGAATTTTCGCGATGGGCACAACTTCTTGTTGACTCTTATGTGATTGCTTGTGTTGATTAGCGGCCTTATATGATGTAAAATATAGACCACAGACGCCACATGATCGCTTAAGCAAGTAGGCCTCGACACTGGGACAATAGCGATTATATGGAACTTGCTTCAAATGTGATGACGCTTTGAGATCCAAAGCTAGCTGAAGTAACAGCGGAGCGAATTTACCTTAGGCATCATCTATCTCTACGGTTACATATCAGCTTGACGTTAGACTAATTAAAACAGGTGGTGATAAAAGCTCTTCTCGTAAGGGTCGCTAAAGGCTAAATGGATGCACACACAACATGCGACAACCTCGCATTTCACTATTTGTAATAAATATTGTGATTCACGCTCATGATTTGCGTACCAGGTGGCGTCATTTTTCAATTCCTTAGCCTGATTAATATTCAGTCTACTATCTGTTGGCACAATATATTCGGCAACCACAGGAAAACCATCGATGACCATTTGGCTCCAAATATTAGCCAGCACAATGCCTGCACTCTCAAATTTCGTTTTTCTAATTCCAAATCTGTTGTTCTATTACTGAAATCAAGGCGTGAATGTCATGGTTTGATAGAACACCAGTAAGTTCGCAACTAAGAGATGACATTTATTGTTGCACTCTGTTGAAAGCACTTTTTTTTAATTACTCGTTTGGTTCCCTAAAACCACAACAAAGTTACATAAGGGACGGTATCATCCTCCCGCAGGTCGCTTGACTTGATGTAAAAGTTTCACCATTAATACACAATAATTTAAAAACTGCAAAATATTTGAATTTCTCACCTTAAAGATGTCTATCAATCTTAAGAATAATCGAATGAGATCTTATATCTATAACTTATCGTTTCCACCCTGTGTACATATTTAATGTTCTGCGAAACGACATAGCAATACCTAGTCAGTTTATATTTTGGTAGTTATTACTAAATTTGAACTTACTTTGACGTCCTCGGACTCCAGTTGTATTAGTAATATTGACGACAAAGGAATTTCCTAAAAAAAAATCATTAGTGTCGCTTTCTTTTTCGTAATTTTTATTTGCAATTCTTTGATTTTGAATTCCACTTTACTTTCAACATTGTCACCACTTTCAAACTCTTCCATAAGGTATTAACTTCTAATATATTTGTTTTTTTTACCACTGTAAGCTGCATTGTAAGTTTCGTATAGTTTACAATAAAGATTACCTAAATCGCTCTTTTTGATCATTTTAAACTTGTTTTTAACAACTACGTAAACTAAACTAAGCTTCGTAAGTTAAAAACAAAATAAGTACCAGAACTAAAAAAACCGTCGTTTATCCGCGATAGTTAATTAGTTAATTTATTAATGAAATAGGTACAAAGAAATTACCGCTAGGCGCAGGCGCGGTGCATTTTGCGGCATTTATCAAAGGGCGCTTAAGTCAAAGGCGCGTGCCGCGGACACTATTAGAGCGAATGAACAACAGAACAATTTGAATCTTATGATCATATAGATAGAGTTACAAATGATTTCGAGTTTTTCGTTAATAGTGCAAAGTTCGTGTTCGAACACGTAGATTTTCAAATGTAACATTAGGATATTTAGGATCTCTCCTTCCCCCTTGTCACACAATATCACACTTCGTCGACTCCTTCCCTCCCCCATGACGTGTGACATGAACTTATGGATGGCCCCTTGGCAACACGCACTATTCGAAGGCTTTTGGCACTGAGGTTTATTGGATTTGAAGATTCTTCATAATTTCCCGAACGCTATCCAATTGAGCTGAGTGAGTCTTAGTGTCGCCTCTTTATCGCACTACCTGACTGGACAGCTTGTCTCACATCGACGTATTTGTCAATAATTTTGACTCAAGAGTCCTCATCTATTACCGGAGTGGGTACTATATGGACATTAAACGTAATTTTTGTTTTATCCATTTTAATTTTTACATCACCTTATGAAATTCCATTTTTGTTTGAAATCGCTCTTGAGACAATGTGTGCACTTTTATAAGAAGGCCCCAACTGAAATCAAAACGTGTCTTTTTGTAAATTAAAAATTATTGTAAAATAAAAAGTTATATAGTAAAAGTCATAACTCATCTGATACATATCGATAAAAAAAAACCTGTAAGATTGAACTCTCCACTAATCGGTCGCTTAGTATTTTTTTCTAAATATTATCCTAGTTTTATTAACTGTTTAATGTTTTAGGACCTTTGAGAAAAAAAAAAGAGCAATCTTTGAGTTTTTTATTATTCTGCTAATGTTGAACGAGCATTTGTAATAGATGTCAACGTTAATGTTAAAAGAATCATATGATGTATCTGAAATGTAATTCTATTATTTACGAAAAACATATATTTTTGATATGATTAAACTTGGTAGTAAATTTCGACATGCTAAGCAGTGATATTTGCGATCATGTTTTCAGAAAAGTTTCGTAGATGATGCGTTTAGACATTTCATGTAACGGGGCCATTCATAATATAGCTTTACCTTGTACGTTTCACATCAATCAATGTAAGGATTTAACACTTTTCCAGGCTATAAATAAACACAACTATTCCGTAAAATGTAGGACTATCTCGATTTATAAGGCACATACATCTGATTATTATTTATATACTAATCCAGTCATCTAGATCCAATCCAGAACACCAGTCAAATTATCTAGCTTTGATTGGACGTAAAAACAGACTGCCAATGGTATTCTAAGTAACTCTTATCTATATAACTGTGTGATGATACTGCAAAACGTATAGCTTGGAATATTAACAAACGTTAAGTTGTAACCGATCTGCCAACTTTTAATCGGCCTCATCATAATAATGAAACGGCGACGCAACTAATTTCATAAACAGACCAACATGCACGATATACCTAATTGTCGCTGTGATAAGACAGCGAGATAAAAATAATATATATTTTATATTTATTTCTTGCTTATCTTATAACAGACGAGAATATCTTGTGTTCTCACGCCGGCGCCTTCGAGAACTCGGTGTTGAGCATCACCAGGGGCCGCGGTGTAGACTTAGCCTTCGGCAGTATGTGTGGTGAAGTACGGGAGGTAAGCCCTTTTCGAATGACTTCACTACTGAGGGACACTTTGCTGGCAGTTGTACTTTTTTGTTTATGTTTATAGGCAACTTTCCGCTGCACCGGTCGACTCGGAATACTGTGTGACGTGTCGGACGATACAATATCGAAGCAGGACGAATCACTAGGCATGCATTTCTTAAGCACTGAGCGCATGTACATGACTTTACGGCCAGCGAATTTAATACGTGCACCAGAAAACATGCGACGTACCCTGCAGTTGATGATCGCGGCGGGTTTGGCGCGCGGCCATGTGCGACCAGTAACGCGCGTGGTGCTTCCCGCTGTGGAGGTCGGTCGTGCCATGCAGTTGATTACCTCCGAACGGCTGCTAGGCTGTATGGTGTTAAGTGTAAACGATCTAAAGAAGCACGTTACTACCACTCTAAATTAGTGAGTAAAATCTGAAAGTCAAAATAATTATTTTTGTCGGCTGATAATAAAAATATAGAGACACAGCTATATTTCCGATAAATCAAATCTCCAATTTCTAGAATAGGATTTATTCAAATCTGCTTTTCCACTTGTTTCGTACAAAAATAAAGGAGATGACTGGTCAATTTTGTTAACCATGGCCTAATCTAAATCCAAAGCAGCTAAATGAATTATAAAGTTATAATTACTCAATAACCAAAAAAAAAAATAGCCAACAGCATGTCGTACCATGCTCATTATAGGGTTCCTAAGCTATTATTATAAAGAAATGCACAGACAGATGAAAAAAGTACGTAATTACCCTTTTTGGATGTTTTCCACACAGAATAGTTATAAGCATTTAATCGCCTATAACTTGAAAAACAAGTGTGTGTGTGTTGTATAAGTGCGTACGTTGACTATTACAATTCAACTAGTGTAAATTAAGTGCATCAACTATTGAGTGTATCTTCATGGCACTTACGTCCTTTTGTTGAGAAGCGCAGTTTTTCGGCAATAACTCAAAAAGAGGTATCCAGTCGACAATGTTTTTAAATAAATTTCGTTGAAAGTATTTATTAAGCATTATCTTTTTCATATTTTTTTGACTTACGGTTTAGAAAATAAAGGGAGAGGGGACATAATTACTGCTAATTTAGGAATGATCATTTCCGAAATTCTTCACTTAATGTGAAAAATAGCAGCTTAAAATATTTTTAAAACAGCTGTCGAAATATATGCCACACGTTGATGTTTGTTGTAAAAAATTTTTTAGCTTCTCTTATATGTACAGAGTGCCTTCCATATGTATTAGCTTCTCTTTATTTAGCTTCTCTTATATGTACAAATATTTATTTTTGTTATTTAACTACCAAACTAAGTGCTTTATACAAGACACTTATATTATAAATTTCATCAATATACGTCTTGTAGAATGAAATGCTTGTGACATACGGACGGACAGATGGGCACGACGAAACTACAAAGGTTCCCTTTATGCCATTTGTCTCAAAACCCTAAAAGTAGTAAATGAAACGAATTTTTCCAAAAAAATATGCCTTCAAAACTTCATTTACATATTTATTTAAACAGACTTGAAAACAATCAATTATTTAATTGATTTTTTAATCACATCAAATTAAAGTAAGGCCAAAGAATATATAATGTATAAATATGAAACATCAAATATCGAGTCAAAACGGAGATCTTGCACTTCTAAGGAGACACAACTATGTCAAATAAAATAAAACTAAATCGTTCGGCAACGTTTGCCTGTTTAAGCTTCTTAATTTACTAAGATTTTTTTATAGTTTTCGATATAATTTGGACAATTTCTAAAAACATATTTAAGAATATCAAAAGAAAAACGGAACTAAATGATTTCAAAATTTTTAAGTGAAAACATCATCTATATTGGAAATTATAGCAAAGCTTCAAAACTCATTTAGTTTTCATGTAGAGCAAAGACTGTTTCTATTACAAATTTTAATACTCTTCTTAGTTCTCAGATAACTTAGACGTTCTATATCCAGTTTGAAAAAAAAATGTTGTGGTAATTCTACAGCACGGAAAGTGTATAAATTAAGATCATAGTACGCTAAATGTACTAATAAAGAAACTGTTTCAAATGGTAGTTCGGAGGAAAAGTTTTTTATATTTCATAAATAAAAAGTTGCA
This sequence comes from Eumeta japonica, assembly GCA_005406025.1. Lineage (NCBI taxonomy): Eukaryota > Metazoa > Arthropoda > Insecta > Lepidoptera > Psychidae > Eumeta > Eumeta japonica. Next base: position 7,103 of record BGZK01002551.1, on the reverse strand, counting down.
GTAGTATATCTTTGGTTGTCCTGTTTGTATTTGGCTAGTTTCGATACCATTACATAAACGATATTTAAAAAGAAAAATAAATATTTTGATCTCGAAGATGAACCTCGTTCTGGTCGCCCTGTTACGAATAAAGTTAATGTCAGTTTGGAAAAAGTAGAGCAAGTTCGGTATATAATTTCTTACGATTTAGCCGATAAGCTGGGGATTGACCATAAAAAAGTTTTGATACATTAGCAAAAAGCCGGATATACAAAAAAGCTCGATACTTGGGTCCCACACAAGCTCACTAAAACAAATCTATTGAATCGTATATTCATTTGTGATAATCTATTTAAACGTAATCAAATTTAACCATTTTTGAAAAGATCAATCACTAGTGATGAAAAATAGATTACCTACGACAAGAACGTGCAAAAAAATCATTGTCAAAAGCAAGTAAAGCTTCACAGTCTAGTGAAACCGGTTTAACTCGCAATAAATTGATGCTATGTGTATGGTTGTTGCGAACTAGGCCACTGGAAAGCAAAACGAGAACGTGTCACTGTAAATTTAGAAAAATCGTTTATCTTAAGGGCAATTGTATTTCTCTGTTTCTAGAGGAGCAACATTTTTTTTTAAAGAAAAAACTTCAACAATTCGATTTACGGTTCAGCTCCTTTGAAAGAAAAGAATATTAAAATTGCAGCTGGAATTCCGAAGCTTTGAAAAAGGCAGTAACCATATGGTGTGGAGAAGCCTCGATATGGTCAGGGTCGTTGCTAGTGGATGCGCTCGTCCGCAGCGGTCAGCGTTCGATCCTACTGCAGCGCAACGAAGACTCGGCTAATGCATATGATGCCGCCTATCTGGACTTTAAAATGAAGTGAGTAATTTTCATTGTAGTAATGTCTAACTTAAAACCATCTGATCGGTGATACTATGTATTTCTAAACGGTGCAGGCAGTGGAGAAGAACAGGCGCTGATGTACAAGTATTGTGGTGTTCCGAAGTTAACGCTAGAAAACAACTGGACGCCATACGCGTTGCGACCCGAGGACAGGCTAGAATGCTGCTGATGGTCGAATCTGAGGGTGCTGCTTACGGAAAGAAATTAGTGCACTTGCGTAAACTAGCAGCTGAAGTGTATCCGGAATTAGAGTGAGTATATTACATCCGATTAAACATGTAATCTAAGTATCGTCACAAAATACGTGGTTTTGTTCAAGGTTTCTAGTGGCACTCACGACAAGACCCGATGTGGCGCTAAACTGGGAGCTAACGAAAGATGTAAGCGGTGAACTTAATACATCATTGATGTTACATGCACCTGATTTGCTTAAGGTAAATTTGTAGCAGCTGTTGACTCAAACAATAACCCACTTTATAATAATTTTAGTTTATTAATGTGGCGAAAATGACACGAATACATCTGAGCAATTACGTTTATAGAATTTTTATTATTTTAAATCTGTATGTCATCTGAAGTTCTGAAAAGTTTTCAATAGAGCTATTTGGGTTTTGTTGCAATTTGTTAAAGAGTTGCATATACATAAATTTAATTTATACGTTTTATAGTTGAAAGAATGGACGGCTGAGCCGTGCTATTGGAACGCCGTGATAGATGCACTAAATACTGCTTTCCGTATCGGTGGTGGCGTGATGCTGCTGACCGCTACGTTAGCTCAAGAAGAAAAAGATTTTCATGACAATTCTAATGAGCTTGAAGAACAAGCTCGCGCCCGAGGATTGGCGACCTTATTTCCGCGCATCGAGTCCGACGAGCTGCGTACAGCAGCAGAACTGACTATCATGCCAACGTTCGTACACAATGGCACAGAAGTGAGCATTTACAATTATTTTCTTTAAAACGCTGTTTGAAAAATGAAGTCAATCATAAATCAGGAAAATAAAATAAAACGCTTATCACACACTTTATAGTTCACATGTCACTAATAGATTATTGTACTTTTCAAAAGCGTTCCTATGTAATGGTTTTGATCGTTAGACTTTAATTTTGGGATTGTTACATGAGTATGAAATTATAACCCATTAAGTAATTTTGAATTTTGGAAAGAGGCTAGTTGTTTGAATTATTTTATTGGATTAGAATAACAAAAATATTACAATGTTATTCACGTCTACCAAAGAATGGATATAAATTGAGAGGCTTCACAAATTGCATGAAAAGAATGCATTTTATAGAGTGTTCAGTTAGTATTTAGAGCAGATATATAATTAAGTAAAAAATTGAGAGTAATTTAGGTAACATGATAAAACTTGACATACATTGATAAATGACAACATATTATTTATGTGATATATTATGTTATTAGGTAATTAAAATATATCTATAATAACTTATCTTAATATTTGTCTATAATAATTAGCCTTTCCTTAAATTGCTATAAATTCTTGTAATCCTTTAATAAATAACAAAAAGCGGTTCAACTTTTTCGATTCATCTTCGATATTGACCGATCTTGGTGTCAATGCTGTTCCTTATCGCGCTCTTAATACTGATTCGAGTACTGCTCCTCATTCTGATACCAGTCACACTTCTGATTATAAGCTACCCCATTATTTATTTCAACCTCAAACTTGTTCTCTATTTTGTGTGCTGTGTAAAGGCGTAGACCATCTTATATGTGCGAGCATTTTGAGCCCTTCCCTTTTCGCCGTTCAATGCGCCTTACATGATCCGCGTGAACACTGCATTCCGCATCGATATTCCTACTACCTATTCCTATAATATTGTTACTATATCATTGACCCTATCAGGGACTCGAGGAATAAGATTACGAAAAAATAAAAAAAAGAAAACACATAGGCGTATAAAAACAGAAGGCGTATATTCAGAAACACAAAGTCACAATATTTTTTACAGAATTAGTTGAACGCTTGTCATAAATCGCACTTGACTTGTAAACACACTAATCACAGAAATAAAACACTTCTCCATGCCCACACTTAACTATTCATACACGCAGACTAGCCGTCCAAATATTTTTGAAATATAAATAAATCGATAAATTGTCTAGAACGACTGTTACGACTTATTTGTAAGCGCCTCACCTCTGAATCAGGCTTGCCAGGTATACGTTCTCTACTGAACCGTCCGGTATTTTAACTCTATGATCGGTATAACAAAAATATCGAAGTATGGGCGGTTCGGTATTTTTGTTCTAATAATTTTTTCTCCCTAATAAACGATTCAACTGTCAGATTTTACGAAATCGACAATCGATGTTGGGGCTTTATGCTTGCACGTTTTTGTCACTTCGCGGATTTTGTTGCGAAGCGTACATGACGTTTTCCATCCATCCATTTGTTAAAGATGCTTTGTACGAAGAGATTCGCGTTCTCAAAAAACCTTGAAAGAAATAAAAAAACCATTTTTACTCTCTTGTAGCGAGAAGGAGGTAAAAAATGCATAACGCACACCCGGCCGTGCATGTGAGTAGTGTGGGGCTGAAACTTACTAAAAATTTCCCTCTGAAGTTGGAATAATTTGGTCAGCAATGCTATATAGCTGGACTTCTGTAATAGCTTCACCGAACGCGGCCGGACAACACGCGGCGCGACATGCCCTATGGACGATTCCTTAAGGGATCGCCTCGGTATAAGAGTCACTGGATGTAACATGGGTTGGGTCCATTTTACCTACCCAACGTGGAAGCGGCCGGGTGAAGTAGGGGAGCTATGGTTTAAGACCTAACTAGTGGAGGAATACCTACGCTTAGTCAGTCATGTGTATCGTTGACTTCCATGAGACATGAGACTACCGCTGTAAGAGCGTCAGGTGGATTCGGTAAGTACATTCCGTGGCCTACGGATAAAATTATAACATAACGGTGAGGTGGTTCGTAATCAATTGCTGAACGAAGGAGCGCATGGGGATGGGATCCCGCGATGTCGAAGAATCACTTGAATGCGTTATTAATGAATTTAGCTATGGTTGGGAGTTATAAGTGCCTGTGAAGTATTGAGTTACGGATGCATCAGTGTGCATCCCTATTGTCCCTGCAGAATTTATTCTGAATAACTTGGAGTCTATCCAGTGCTTTCGGGGCGGTCTGAGCGAAGACTGGGGACGTGTGTGTCAACACCGTCCGTATGTACATTTTGTAAATTGTGCGTTTATAGTTTGCTAGATAGTTTGCTTTTTCTACCAAGCATGGCTCCGAGCCGCGTTTGGTAGAAAATTGCAGTTTTTCTAATGCGCTCCATGTGATCCTTAAAATGAAGATTTTTATCGAGCGTGACTCCTAGGTATTTGGAATTGAACTGCCACGGAATTTTCGCGTTTGACATTTTGAGATGGAGTGTCTAAGTAGACAAATCGTCGACTCCTACGCTTACTATACTTAAATTGTATAGCAGCTTATTTTTCTGGACTGACCTAGATTGTCCAGGTGCGGAACCATCGAGTAAGCTCATCAATGATATTGTGGAGGCGGAGGAGTGTAGATTTTTTGAGCCTAGCACGAAATTAAAACGCTGTATCGTCCGCGAATAACGCGAGTTGGATGCCTTACGATAGAATATCGTTAGTGTACGCAAAGCACAGTAGGGGAGAAAGGGAGGAGGTTTGAGGAACTCCTACTCTCACATGTCGTCTAATCGAGTGAGTGCGCTCGTATCTAAAAATAAAATACCTGTCAGTAATATAACTATAGATGATACGAATGAGACGATCTGGTACTTTGAGAGCGTGAAGCTTATAAATTAGGCCCGCGTTCCATACCATATCGAAGGCATTAGCTACATCAAAAAGAAGATACGGTTTTTTGCTTTGATTTAAAGCCCTCCGAAATATACTTTGCTAGACGGAGGACTTGCTGGGGACATGAATGCACTGGGCGGAAACGGAACTATTTATCAATGATAAGGTCCTTTCCGAGGAGGTGATCGTTTAAGCGAGTTTTGATAATTCTCTCGAAAAGTTCACCCAGATCGGTCAGGAGGCAGATCGGTTTGTAACTGGCAGGGCAGTCGCAAGGTTACCGTGGTTTATGGATGCTAGGGCGATGGCTTCTAAGAACTCGATTCTTATCGCTTCCCTTTCATAAACTATTTAATATATAATTCATAAATAAATAATTTATGGTTTTAGTATACAGACACTTAAAATTATTTTAATTTTTCGCAATTATTGTAAATAATATCCAGCCTTCTTACGTTAGTAACGTAAGCCCTATATAAAAACACTTCAAATAACTCGAAAGCAACCGAGTTATTTAGACGATAAATTCAGAATGTTTGCAATCGTCGTAATCAATGTGAAATGTTGAGTCTTTCATATTCAGTTGTATTATAGCGTTATGGCGGTGCCAGCCCGCGAACCCGTTAATGCAAGCCGGGCGAGCGGGGAATAACTCGGTAGATCGCGAGTTCGTTTTGACAAACGGAATGACGCAATTGTAATTCGTGTAACATAATTTCACCTTTAACGTGAACTCTTAGGTGTTATATTCGGTTGCGGATTCTTATGTTATGTTACATCATTATGTAAATAATAATGCGTTTCGATCAGCGGAGATTTCCGATTATACCCGAATAAAAACGGTTTTGCAAAAAGTATCATTCCTGCCGAATTGAGTATAGTATAGGGCGGCGTACAAACAAAAATTAAATTACAATGTCCAATGGCTGTCTTTATTCCTTGCTATGCTCACGTACTTAATTTAGTGTTATCTCGATCTTTAGAAATATTCCAGAGTTAAAACAATTTTCGGCCACATCAATTGCATAATTTTTTTTAATAAATCTACTAAACGTTCGGGTCTTTTAAAATTAACGTCAGATCGTCGTTTGCCTGGGTGTCATAGAAACTCGATGGCATTATCATTCTCGTATTATTAATGTCATTTGTAACTGTAGATCCGACATAATACAAACATTTAATATAATTATAGAAAATCCGATGGATTGGGATTCTGAATCAATTGCCATATCAGAAAGTTTGTTAATGAAATTAGAAGATGGAAATTTTGCTTTTTGCATACTTTAGCTCAATTATTTGCAAGAACAGATATTACGCTTTACTACAAAATAAACAGAGTGATATAGACGTCGTTATTCGCGAAGTTCGATCGCTATTAAATTGGTTTGAGAGTAATTTCATTAATAAGTTTGACGAAATTACGACAGTGTCACTGATATAAGTGAGTCCACGAAAGACGCCGACGTCTATTTAACTCAGAATCAGACTTAAAACGCGAGTATAAACGTATTTTCATCGAAATTGTAGATAATGTTAAAATCAAATTCAAACCAGATATAGTTCACTAAGCAATTTGTCGTTTTTAGATTTACTAAGTAAGTCGAAATATGATTTATTTGAACGTAAATTTCCTGAGGATAAACTAAAGAATTTATTATTTCCTCGAATTTTTGACATAAATGCATTAAAAATGAGTTAAAAGTATTATATTCGTCTCCCTCGCTTAAAGGATTAGATATGTACGAGTTATTTTGCATTTACAAAAGATATCTTAAAGATACATTTCCTCAAATTTTAAGCTTAAGGAATATCTGTTTAACCCTTCCGATAACAATTGCCGTGGAACGATCTTTTCAGCTCTCAAACGCATTCATATTGTACCTCAGGAATAGCCAGACAGAACAAAGGCTTTCAGATCTCGCGTTGTTATCAATAGAAAAATTTACTGTTGCAAATCAAATGTAAGCAAAATTTTTATGACTTGGTATTAGCTCATTTTCTCAAGAAAAATCGTAGATTATCACTAGAATTTAAATAGCTTTTTATCTCATTTAATTCATTTATCCACTGCTATAAATTCGACTAAAGGAAACTACTTCATTAGCTTTTTCAAAGCTGTTTATGCATGCTCGAAGTCTTCCGTTTGTATTCTATCGTTGACTTCAAGTATGCCAGTGCGCGAATGAAATATCTCCCAGAAATTGAGGGCGTTACAGAGCTCGGTAGTAAGTATTATATTATTAATAATGTTTAATGTTGACAATTTTTTAAGGTTCGGCTTCCCTTTATTTTTCTCACCCCTCGCCTCTGATGGATTCTACCACCTCCGCTTCTTTACAGTTGGGAGGAAAATAGCAATTTCTTAGGCACGCGTTAAATATCGCGACCAGTAAGCCCAAGA
>BGZK01002550.1:0-51441 GCA_005406025.1 Eumeta japonica | reverse complement strand
TCGGCATCGAAGCTTATGGCGACAATTTTTAGGATAGTGAAGGTGTTTTACTAATTGATTACTTGCCAAAGGGGACTGCTATGAATACGCAGAATTTATTGGCTCAGGCAGAAGCAGTCGTACAGAAACGACGTGGGGAAGTTATCGCGCGGGTGTTGTTTTACAAGACAATGCATCTGTCCACATGGCGCGGGTTTCGAGGCAGACCCTGAAGGATACGGGCTTCTCGGAAATTGACCACCACCACAGCCCAGATCTAGCTCCAGCGACTATTTCCTTTTCCAATTTAAAAAGGAGTTACGTGGTAAAGATTTGTTGATGATAATCAATTGAAAATGGCTGTAGAAAGCCATTTTGACTGCAAAAAAGGAATATTTTTGGGCGGTTTGAAGGCGTTATACACCAGATGAAAAATGTATTCCGCTTGAGGGAGACTATATTGAAAAAAAAAAATAAAATACCATTTTCTTTCATTTAATGCCTTAGGCCGCGAACTTATCAGCCGCCCCTCGTATATAGCATAGCATAAATATTCAAAACACTAAGATACAATAATCGCTATGGAACCACAAATACATTTAGTTTATCACTTGTAAATGCACTGATCACAAATATAAAACTGACTGGTTAGCAATCGAACTCTTTATATACCCAACAATATGCATGTATATATTCCTTGAATAATAATTTGAAATTTCTTAGAATGTAAACAAGTCATAAAAAAAACAAGACAAACAGAAAAAACTTGATTAAAGACAATTGTTGTTGATCATTCGAAAATTATCAATCGGATAATGTATGAAGAAAAGCGGGTTTCATTGCTTGTCATTTTTCGATGAGGTTAGGTATTTATAGGTATAGGTATGGGTCGCAAATAATATTCCTATCTCTCTCCTTTGCTTTGGCTTTTTATCCTGGAGCTGAATTCAGTTTAATCCGGTTTCATCAGCATTATAAACAAAATCTAAGTCATAGTTATTTTCATTCAATTTCTTCTTAAAACCATTCTTAAAAGGGTTTACTGCATCTACATTAGCTGACATTTTTCCACCTTATATTTGAAATTCACGAATTCCTTGATGATATTTAAATCTGTACAACCAACCATTACTTGCCACAAATGATTCATTGCCACCTAATTTTTTAGTTAATTATAATGCTTTTTCACAGAGTAAGGGACCAGATATTGGTTGTCCAGTTCATCGTTTTTGTAAAATCCAACAATATAAAGCGTTATCTAAAAGTTCATTTTACGGTTTCGTCATCATTTTCCGATGTTTCCTCCTGTCTTCACTATCTAATTTGCAGGTGTACAACAAAATTGAATCGGTATTCTTCTTAATATCACTTATCATGGATGTACCTGTACCATACTTATCAGCTAACTTTCGACCGGTTTCTCCTTTTTTTAATGAATCAATTAATATTTATTTTGTCTTTAAGCGATAACACCACTCTGTTACACTTTGACATTTTTAAATATTTAGACGTGCACGCACGTCAGAGCGGAGTAACAATTGCTAACTAACGAAAAAACAATAATGAAACGCGTAGGCAACTATCCCGCGCAGCTCGGGCGGGGTAATGCTAGTTCTGACACGTTCATGCTTGCATAAATTCGACTTATAGGTATTTAATATATTGGTCACGGTTGGTAGTCTGAATAATCGCAAATCCGTATAACGCAGGGCCGGATAATCGAGTTTCTACTGTAAGTATGTCACAACAGACACAAAGATACAAGATTTATTGCCTCTAGAATATTCTAACACAAAAATAAAAGCGTTTAACACTAGAAAGACCACAGCCGTTAAATTACTGCAATTTCATTTTTGATCTGACCTGTATCCAGAATCAAGATGTCGTCATCGTTTTTGTTTTATGACTTTTAATAATTCGACTTTGTTTACTGTATTTTAAACCTTTCACAACGAAAGCTTAATTGATGTTTATATAAAACAACTACATACCTAAACAGGCCACAATAGTAATTTTACCGCAATGCTTACAAATGCGAGTGTGGGTAGTTGAAACAACGTATTTGTATTGTCATTTCTTTTAGTTCTCGCCAAAGTTACGATGTATAATTGTTCCCTTTTATTTTACAATAATCATGTCGAGGAACCGTTCTCTTCTCGATCCTGAAATACTTGAAGTGCTGCAAAATATACTGGAAGATCAATTAGATTGTGAACAGACTGAAGAAGAAAGACATATTTTGCAATCAGATTCTGATAGTGAAGAACGTGATTACAATGCTGTTAGACAAGAAAGTGATTTTTCTAGTGATATGTTGCGTGTACTCACAGCGATTCTGATGGTAGGTGCATATATATCTAACTAATGAAGTTATGTGTAGAAACTTTCAAATAAATTATTTGTTTTAATATTCTGAGAAAATATGTCATTGTTTTAGATCCACTACCTCTTTCTACCTTACGGGGTACAAATGCAAATCTAAAAAGAGATCAAGGTCGAGGTTGAGGCCGTGGTCTGGGTCGAAGTCGAAGATATCGTGGCCGTATGTCAAGAGTACAAACTGAAGTTGTTTATCAGAACACTGATGGCGCGGTATCTTCTAATGGAGTACTTTGGAGCCCTGGGAACTTGTCAGCATCAGATCAATCTGGTCGCCGTCCACGGCAAAATGTTCTGACAGAAGAAGCCAGACCCACTTCTTTTTCAAAAAGGTGCTTCAAAGGTAGCATTTTATCAGCATGGAAATTCATTATTGATGACTCCATTTTGCGGCTTCTTCAGAAGTGTACCGAAATTGAAGCTCGACATCAGCTTGGAGATAATAGTTGGTAGTGACCATTGATAGTGATCAATGAATGAACTTGATACTTTTATTGCAATTATCTATGCTCGAGGAGCTTGTGGGGCAAAAAATGTTGCTGTCAATAATCTATGGAATAAAGATTCGGGAATTCAATTTTGTTTGAAAAATATGGCACGGAATCATTCAAACAAATAATGCGGTTTTTGCATTTTGACGTGCAAACAAAAAGGGCGGAACGTTTGCAAACAGACAAATATGCCATGATTTCTAAAGTATAGAATAAATTTATTCAGACTAATATTTCTTGTTACAAGCCCGGTGAAAACTTCCCAGTTGATGAACAGCTGTTTTCCCCAAAAGTTCAGTGCAGATTTTTGCAGTTTATGGCGAACAAACCAGACAAGTTTGGCATAAAATTTTGCTTTGTGTGATGTCGACACTAAGTACTTATGTAACGGTTTCCCATATTTAGGAAAAGATGAAACTCGTCCATAAAATCAAAGTTTAGGCGAATGTGTTGTATTATGGCTAATGGATCCATACTTCAATACCGGTCGAAATATTACAACTGATACTTTTTTCACAAGTGTAAGTTTGGATCAAAAGCTAATTGGAAAACGTACGTCAATAGTTGGTACGGTAAATAAAACACGACGAGATGTACCTGCTACTGTAAAGACTGCTTACCTTAGTTTATATGAAACACGCATATACAATTATGAAAACTGCACACTTACATTGTACCAAGGTAAACCTTCAAAATTAGTCATGATTTTAAGTTCACTTCATCCGAATGCCAATTTATCAATGGCAGTGAACAAAAGAAGAAACCAAATACTGGCAAGTTTTACAATTCTATAAAATTTGGTATTGACGTAATTAATCAAATGGCAAAAAAATATAGTGTCAAAGCATTTCGCCGATGGCCTGTTCAAGTTTTTTACAATATTTTGGATTTGGCAGCAATAAATTCTTGGATTTTATATAGAAAACTAAACGAAAAAAAAATTATTCGTTATTCGGCAAGAAAGTAGTAGGCCAAGAGACTCATGACTCACAGATACCATCGACCTCACAACCTAGCACTGACTCGCTTCCGGAGCTGTAAGTGAAACATAATAGGAAGAGGAGACAGTGTTCTATGCAAAAATGCGAAAACAAAACTAACAAACATTGTGACATGTGTGATAAAACCATTATGCGGTTCTTGCAATGTGAACAAAATATTTAAGTGTCAACATTGTGCTTAAAAAATGTTCCTTTTTTAATATTTCTTACTTAATAATAAATAGATATGATTCCATTTGATTGTTTCTTTAATTACACAATGTATAAAATACAAATATCAAAGCATGACATATAAATAAGACATGAAAACACAATACATCATTTGACTGCTCCTGGTCGATCTAGGGAGTCCAAAATTTCAGTCTTCCTAGTATTAAAATGTAAACACACTCGAGTGACGACGACGCAGCGAAAGCGAGGCGGAGGGGAGGATTTCTTTATGTTTCAAAAATTGGAATTTTACTTGAATATTTTTCAGTGGAATAATTTGGTAATTATAATAAATTAGCTCATGAATGCAGTCGCAAGAATATAGCAAAAGAAGAAATGAAGATCTTTTACTTTATACAATGTTCCTCATTTGTATATGTTCTAATTTTCAGAAAAGAAAATAAGGTTAACTTAAATTAATTTTATCAGCGAAAATAAAATAAATTAATTTTCTGTATTTTGCTTTTTTAACTTCCCGCTAAGAAAATGAAAAATATTTGAAAATCAGGAAGTTATTGGTTTTACCCCGTTTTTATAAACATATTTCCTTTATTCATATTCCCTCACCGGACTAAGTACACCCGCTTCCTTGGATACTTGTATTTAATGTCTGTATTGTGTTAGATACATTAGAGGTGCGGTATCTCACCAATCAGCCTGCCGTCCGCGCCGTTTGGCCACGACGCCACTCTACCACGTTTAATGTTTTCACTACTTATTTCTAAATGAGATATAGAAGTGAAATGGCATTTTGCCTCCAATCGTATGACAAAACATTTGTGATATGATTGGACTGTTTTCTATATTTTGTGACTTGTTTATCCACAATTCAAAGAAATTCATAGCACAACTTGTTGATTTCATCTGTATTTTCGTTATACTGTACAATGATCTAGCCTAGGGTGTCGACATCATGAACGGCTTATAGTGAGCTAGTTTATACTTTAGTGGGTATCAACTAATAACAAATTATGAGATATGAATCATTTTTACAATAAATGTATCCATGTGCCCTCATGAATTTGAATTAATTATAAATTTCAAATATTACCATTAGATTGTCAATCAATTGTACCACATAGTAAAATTTCAAGACTACTAATTCACAAAATAAGATGTCATTGCACTAATTTCTGTTTATAAACTCATTTCGTTTAACTTATTTGATTACATTATTTGCATAAATATCTTGAAACAGATTAAAAATACTTACAACCATTTTTACAAACAATTTTTTCGTTTTGCTCATTTGAAAAGAAGTTTTCATTGTTGCTTAGTAGTATTCTGCTCTCTCATTTCCTGCGCCCATGGTCTTTTTTATATTTTTTCATTATCCTAAGTAAAAAGAAATATCAGTAATATGTAATAAACGATTCCAATTGAATAATGTGATCTGTATAGACAGCCTCACATTATTCAACTGAAGTTGGTGCAATTGTGCATCTTGTCGATTTAGCACACCTTCCAGGTCAACAGTTTCCAAATTTATAATTTAAGATTTTACAAAGTGGAAACTACTTTTTGCGTTGAATTATAACATAGGCTAAACACCGATTTGAAACAGAACTTAAATTCCTGAGGCTTTGATTAATTTTAAATCGACAGTGACCTGTTGCGCGCGGCGTACACGAAATTCGCTCAGCTGACGCAATTGTTGGACCAGTGCAGGAGCCGGATGGTTACCCAGTGAAAGGCGCGCCGCCGCCGGCCCGAATGTGCGTTTGATTCGCGGATCTGCTGCTTCGATGTGATTTTTCCTCAGTAATGTACACCCGGAATGTTCGGTCACTCGCGCCACTGCAGCTTCTGCCGTTTTTCTATTCATGTTTGAAATCAATCGATTTTTCGAAACAATGTATTTAAATACAAATCATACTTGATTCTTTTTAAAAAGAACTCTTAAATAATTATCGTTTTGCACTTAACTAAGAAAGTTTACTGACAAACTGAACATTCCGTTTTAATATTTTTTCCTATATAATTCAATATCAGTCCCCATAGCTCAAATTAAGGTATTCTAATATATTCTGTTCCCTATGTAGCTTAAGAGCACCATAACTTCGTGCCGTGAGCGAGGGAGTGACGATGTGCTCGTAATTAATAGTTTGTGCCGGTGATTGTTTGTATTCTAGTCCTCATTGTATATAAACATAAGTTGATCTATTGTATAAGGTATGTGATTAAATGAAATGACTACAGATGTATTTAGGACACCATTGTCAGATCGGTATAGTACAATATAGTATTATATATTGTAAGAATAATTTTTTTATACTACTTTCACACAATAGGAGCTTGACTTGAGTAATGAAATTATTAAAATTCAAAAAAAGTCTCTCGCCTTTGCACTTGCGAATGTTTTGAGATCGTCGTGAAAAGAACCACCGGCTTCAGTAATTTTTTTATTCATGTTGAAATATATCAGAAACATTTATTAATTCACTATTAGTGTGTAAGCTTCAAAATAGAATGAATTGAATAACTTTAAAAGGAAACTCCTTTTGTGGTATGTTTTATGCGGGATAAATGAACGGGGTTCGATTTATTCAACTGTATTAGTACTTAGATCTGTGTAGATCTTGAAGGAAATCTCCTATTTGTGTCATTGCATTATCTCTTCATTGTTGAATAATTCATGGCGTCTACGATGTTGGTGTTAAAAAAAAAACTATTATTATCATTGTTTATTGCAAAATATGAACACAGTGTTTCTATTTATTTTCAAAACACTTACAAAATATTTTTTTTTGAATCGTCACAAAATATTTTACAATATTACTTAACTCTTACCTGGTTTTGAAAGCCTTAAGTCTTATAGGAATCATTTCATCCGCATATGATCTGAACATGGTCTTTTTCCAATGTTGTTTTATGTTTAAACTAGTCCTAAATATTGAATGAAAACATATAACAAAAGGATGTTACCATCATCAAAGACTGACTATTTTAGTAATATCGTTAATATCTCCCGAAATTATATTGCTATTACACTAAATACACTATAGTGAAAATATCAAATAACACAATTTAAGATTAACACATTTTGTTGTTGTTTGAAATCCTATACTGTTAAGTAAATTTCAAACATCAGTTAACTATTATGGTATTGGCAAATTCGCTTGAATAGTATCTTCATTGAGTTTTGTTAGATAATAGTACATGCATTAGGAGTTATACTTCTTTGACATGACTGAAGAACAAAATGTTAACAAACAACAATTTTTTTCACAAGTATAATTATCATAGATTGAAAATAGATAGTTATTTTTAGATTGTAAAGTATTTGTCAAAAAATTTTAGATGCCCTATTATGTAATTAGACAAGCGCCCATTATAGATTTCCGCGAATTAACATCTCACACAATAGTATATTTAGATGCTCTGTTACTCCATATGTTTATTTTGACTTTCCCGAATGTCATTTTTAATTATTTGGTATGTTCTATAATTTGTAAAACAGGCAAATAAATGTATAATTTAAGTTTCCTTTGGGATCCTGAAATCAGGGATAGACCAAAGAAGATATTGAATGTATCTGGTAATGAAAAAACTGCTGGAAATAAAAAAAACTAGGTATTATAATTTTAATTTTTTGAATTAATTAATGATTATTTAAAATAAAATTAGCTATATTATGAACCAATGATTACTTAAATAGGCACTCGCGCCGCAACGCGTCGCATGCTCATTCCATACTCCGCCACAATTTGTTGCGCTTTCATTGCGCTTTGTTTTTTTGCAATAATATAAATGCACGAGAAACAAAAAATGTAACTAACGAATACTTGCTGTCGGTCATGTCTGTTTTGATATTATTTCGCTATATCAGAAACGCCGAACGAATTAATAAGGCAATATGAAATACAATAGCTATGGTAAATCGTTTACGGGATGGATATTAGCATTCAAAAAAAATTCTTACAAAATGCTATAATTTATTCATAAAAAAAAATCATTAAATGTCATTTATTTCCAAAAATTTTAGATTTTTAAAATATAGCTCTATGCATTAGATCTATCCGTGTGTTTGATGGCCCCATAAGTAAAGTTCTATATGTTTCATATTAGTATTGTTAAAATATTTATAAATTCTATTGAATTAATATGAGAACTGCATAAAATATTATGAAAGGCTACCTTATGTACCTAATACCTAAATACAACTAATGTGACCATTGATAACTTGTGCGATTGTCACCATGAAATTAACGTGGGTTCGGTGCACGTAAGTTTTTTAAACATTGTGTAAATAGTACGATCTGCTTTAAACATGGAAAAATATTTAGATAAAACTTGCAATTCGAGATACTTCATACTTTTGTGTAATGTGTAATTGAGGAAGGAAATGGACACATTATCGTACACGATTTCTGCTCAGGCAATTGGTCTATGATAGACGTAGGAAGAATATTGAGTTTTCAGTCATAAAGAATATGATTCAAGAGAGATGCACATCGCACGCGCAGTGTCCCGTAGCTCGGGCCTCTGAAGCGCGCTGTGGCCGTTGTAAGGTTTGACGGTATTTTAGGACTGTTAGGAATGTCGATAGCCTGTTGTGCATAAATTTAATGATATATTATCTTATTTTCCACATGCATTAAGAATTATAGCTTCGAAAATAAATTATGTCAATAGATTTACCAATGCCAATTTATGTATTTAATAATAAAAATATTTGATTTTACAATTCACAAAAAGAAATGCATGTATTTCAGTTAGATGCTATAGTTATGGTTATTATGTATTGTAATTCTATTCAATATCTATCATTGTACAAAATTTAAATGACGTCACAACTCTTCCATTGGTACTGTTCCAGCCTACACTAGCTTTGACTTTGTCATTAAATAAAATTTTCTTTGTTAATCATTATTACGAGTATATTAAATGTATTAAGTGCGTGTGTGTGAAAGTATCGGTTTGATTCAAGGGGTGATTAAACAAAAAGACGGCATACGTGATCTGGCTTTTATACACATGCCACTGATTCGGGACAAGTCTATAACGTTAATAGACAATAGTTACAAAATTAGCCGATAACGGAAAAGGTGTTTTGTTGGCGCTGACAATCACCACGGTGCTCCATGCGACGCCCGCCCACATCATCATCAGCTAAGCAGCTCTGCCGAAATAAATAATTTTACTTATGTACACACACACGTTTGATTTAATATGATATTATCATCAAAGTTATAATTGTGGAAAGATTTCGTAAACGTGATTGTGGTATCTAACGAACAATATAGGGAAGATACGTATTCATGAATATGTTTTTTGCAAGTATTGATATAAAAAAGAGGCAAATACACCTGTAAAGTGTACTATTTAGTTTACCTAATAAATGTAAAATAAGCATAAACGAAATTTGAATTATTTCAGAAAGTCAACTCTATGTGTGACGACGATATTCAATGATAAATCTATATTGAGAATCTACTTCTGTTTCGTATGAAGTTATCGTAAATTAAGTTGTTTGTCGGTAGACATAGTCAAGGTTAAAGGTTATAGCCGTACGCCAGAGGCGTACCCAGGAGGGGGGGCATTTGGTGATTCCCAATGAAGACGGTCCTTCACAGAATATGATTTTCTGTGCTGGCAACATTTCAACTATCTATGTGAGATGTATTTATTTCTGTCGAGCGCATCTTAAACATGGACTGAGTGGCCTGGGTATGCCTACGCTGTACTTCTACAACGAATTCGGGCCCAGATGTAATTTTATGCATCAGGATATACACAGTTTAATTTATGTATTACATATATATTTTCTATTATATAAATAAATTAGTTACATATATTTATTTGTGCAAATATTTCAGTACAGTGATTATAGAATAGTTTGTCATTAACAATTAATTAACAATCTAAATAAAGGATTAATGAATTTATTATTATATTGTATAATTTATTGCTATAATTAGATAATTACATCTGCATTCTAATAGTTTGTCAATGTGGTAGCTGGTAAATACATGATAATTACATTTTTAGCATATTGCACTACTTGGAATTTAATCTGATTTAACATACTAATAGAAAAGATATAGACAATTTATATTTTTCAGTTTACAATGCTCTATTAATCAGTACCATGGCAATGGCAAATTTTCGTATTTTTAGGTTTATTTTGGTAAACATTGTATGAAATAAATCCTAAACTGTATGATCGTACAAACATATATAAGTCATAATAAGCTGCACACACCATTTGATTGCATTCGAAATCGATTTAGATGGGGGCAGGGAATTCAAAGTATTAAATGTTTAAGTATATTTTTGAAATAAAATCATTGTCACTAACACATTCCTCTACTAGACCCCATTTTAAGCATTTCATATGAAATATCTAGTCTAGTATTGACAGCATATACAAAGCAATTAAGCAAATACAAAGTAATCGTGTGGAACCAAGTTTACCAGTACACTTTTAAAATGTAGCATTTAAATATAGGGATATTTCATATCAGAATGTAACATATTTTGATTTCATTTGCAGGTTTCTTTCTCTTGTGTGATAATAAAAAATATTTTCCATAAACAGCATATCATAGAAAAATATGATTTTAATAAAAATGTTACAATTTTGGTAATACGACAGAAAAAGTAACAAGTTTATTGACCACCTAAATATTTGTGAGCAGTTGAATTATTCACAGATGTTAACAAAAATTAAACCAGGAACTAGCTGTGACAATATTTGTATTTTGGATGAATCATTCACTTTACAATAATTGAGTTTTTGTGCTGTTACTAATAATACAAAAACTAATCAAACAATTTATGATGCTAAAATACATTATTTAAGAATACTGATATGCAAATAAATGTAAAAATTTTAGTACAGTTTACTGCTACTTTAATGATTTTGGAGTAATTGTTAAAACATAGTTTTGGGCCAGTAACTTATGACTTTTTAACTTTGTGAAAATTCATCATCGACTGCTAATGCTGACACATAGATTATTGCATTTTAATTATTTTGTAAGACTAAATGACAATAAAATATATTTTTTACATGCTTGTAGTTCATCTTTAAATCGAGAGAATGAATGAAAAGACATGCCTCTGAAAATTATCTTATTTAGGGCTTTTTCCACCTTTTAACTAACTTTAAAAGAAAAATTATTTGTTTACTTAAACATTGGAAATTTCAACATAACAATAAGTGCACCGCATGTTAATTAATATACTTCGGCCAAATTGTTAATATAAGTTACATTGTGTATACTCTAACAATTTAAAATTTATTTAATGTTAAAATATATTTCTTTTAATATCAAGATAGACTAAAATTAGCACCCAAAACCGACAAACTTGCATGAAGTAACTGATGATGTTCGTGAAGCAAAAGAGGTGCGTAAGGAGCGCCCCGAGTGAGGTGTGTGGTCTCTGCATCTCTTCTGCAAATCGTGCGTGCTCTTGTATTATGTAGTAATTAATATTACTATATTCAAAATCAATGTTGTTTCTAATTTTACTGTTATTTTATTTTATTCATACAAACTTTGCATAAGCATATACTAATAAACGGTATATGCCTCTTTGAACAGGATTTAAAAGTCCAGTAAAGGAACTTTGCAACTTTTTTGGTCTAAATGTACCTATGTTAAAAATATTATATATACAATGTATTTATTGTAAAATTTTCCTTGGGTAACTGAAACCACGGATAGAACTACAGAAAAAAGTATAACCGAAAATTATTTTCATTTGATATATTTGATTTAAATAAAAATAATGAATGTGCCATATGAATCAATGGTTATTTATTTACTCGAACGCTCGCTTTGCGACACGACACCCGTTTTCCCTGCCTCGCCATAATCTGCGATGCTATGCGCTTTTTCAATCATTAAAGCAAATGTGGAACAATAAACTTCTAGGTTTATGGTTTACACATAGCACGCGTCTGATAGCAGGAGTTCGTTACGACCGCGGTGCGGAATGAATAGTTGTAGTAAAACGGGAGACTGAAACAAACTCTTCCAAAGTCTTTTTACTGTAGCGTGTATTCGAATTTACTCAGTTTGAAGCCTCGGTTCTCCGCTCAAGATTGATCGAGGGGTGATCTGATCACAGCCATCCAGCGGTTGAAAGGACGTCCAGTTCGCTAGAGATGTCGAATCAATGAGGCATTTAGAATAAAGACCGTGCGGAGTTCTTTTTATTAGGATTTTCATACGTTTCGATGTTATTTTCTTAATGAATATTCCTGGTCAAAATGGCTTATCGGACCATTTCGGTAGCTTAAACGATGCCGACCTTCTTTCCATCCACTCTCTGAATGGCCATTATCGGATCACATTCCCTAAATCCGACAGAAAAAAAAAACCAAGATTTCGAAGTAATATCGAATCGTAAGGGATTTTCGAAACATGTTTTTCGTGACTAATTTTAGTTATTCAATTCCGTTGATATTAGATTCCCATTTTTCCTATAGCTCTGTGTAAGTTAGCTATCCGTCGATTTAAAGTCCGTATGAGAGGTTCTATGATTAAGTTGTATAGTTATTAAGTCGGCTAAGATGAGCCGTCCTATATGTAAAAAACGACTGTGTGTGTAACAGTTGTGTACCTTAAAATAAAATGACGCCAAATACGATCGGTTCGTCGTCGTTCGCTTCAAGATTAAAAAAGGTTATCGAAGTCGTGGTACGTATCACAAATGCGACTAGAAACGACATGCGTCGCGCGGTGATTTGGCGAAGCGGCGGTGACGGGTATCGCGCATTCGTGGAACGAGCTGCGTTCTCGAGAGCGGCCCGTCGGCGCGTCAGTACTCGAACGATGCGCGTGCAGACACGTAGGTCACGTAGGAAAGTGATGAGAATGCGTCGATGACCTTTTGTGACGACGGTTGTGCACACGTCGCTGTTGTCTCAATTCGCCTGTGCCAATACGACAGGTCGTCGTTCACGACAGCGATCAAAACGGGCTTTAACGAATAATATTCTCAAACAAATTCAGTTTCTTCTCTTGTCTATATTTCTGATATTGTTTGATTTCAAAATTGTTGGTAAAATAAATATAATTTCTTGTGCAATATAGTAGTTGTAAAGTAGGGTTGGACGACGTCGCTCTTGTCTGGATGCTCATCGCTGTGAGCTCGCGGCGGCGCGGTGACTTCTATTCACACTCCCTAACGCCTGCATTTATTTTCTAGACGAAACATATTCTTAAATAATTTGTAATATCTAGCTTTACAGTCTTACACATTTATTTTAAGAGATATGTCGCATAAATGGTAGTATAATGATATTTTCTAGAATTAAGTAGGTCCTTGTTAAAAATTGTTGTTGTTTTCTCGAAAACATTTGCTGTATTGTGTCATTTGAATCTCAGTGTAGTTTCCATGTCCTAGATTAGTCACTAAACGATAAGGGTGACCATGTTCGTTTAAATGTCGGATCTACTTTAGCATCTTTAAGAATTCAGTTAATGATCGTTTTAAGTAAAAAATACTTGGGTGGCAGGTTTCCTAGCGTTTCGAGAAACTTTTATATTAATGTTATGATTTAATATAACTATAGTGAATGGTGTACCTAAACCGTATTTAATAATTATTTTTGTAAATATACAGTACACTCTGTGATGATTTATAAAAGTACCTAGGTGTTTCCTTAACAATCCTTGTAAATATAAATGTTTATATTTTATGTTCAACTTTAACATTAAAATAAAGATTACTGTACAAACCAAAGATTTTTTTTAATTTATACAAAGCTCTAAAATTAACATAATCAGGCAGCAGGACAGACCTCCCCCTGCCTGATTATGCTAATACATAACCTTATTGTCGACTCAACATGAGGCGATATCCATCAAAATCATAGATGTATAAAAAAAGAAAAGATGCAAAGTCGCGTACTATAGCGACGACAAAAAAGGACTCAAAATCTATATTTTGTCTCTGTCTCACATTTTACCATATCCATTTACAGTGCCAAAGAAAAAGAAGTGAAGGAACATTATTTATCTAACATTTCAACCGAAATCTTGTAACATATGGTTACAGTCTGAGAGCCGGTGGGAGATCGACCTTCACCGATCTAATAACTCGACGAGACATATTTTTTATCAAATATAATTTATAAACAAATATGCCTTTGATGACTTGCCTATCGAAAATATACATAGCTATTTTTAATTTAATTAATTTTAATCCATTTATTTCATCACCTTCACTGTTTTGATAACCGAATAAGTTTCATCTCAACTGATAGTTTTTAACACACAGAGTATGCCTAGGTAGGCTTGTTTACTTATTTCTGTTCATGGCTACCTGGCAAGCGGATTCGAACAGGTAAGTCAATATAGGTAACTACACCGATTTATTAACCAATCGAAATTGATGTCATAGGTAAGATATTTTAATTACAAAGCCAATCATATAGGCTTGCCTGCAAAAAATCATTCATGAAATATAATTGCCAAGCTACAAAGTTTTAGAATTTTAGCTATTTCAATAGGTGCGAGAGCCCGAGGTCCGTGTGATGGAACAGGACACAACATGGCAGCTGCACGCCACCTGACCGCTCAATGTACCTGAGTGCGCGTGCTCGTGTACGTGTGAGTGACAGACAGCATTTATTTACACTTGACAGTAATTTTGAACTCTAATTTATTATAACTCTAATTTCGATCACAATTTTTGTATTATTTCACACTATCTATACTTACAGTTATGGAATAATAAAAAATGAATAATTTAATAAATAAAAAAAAATCAACAAAATTTTTGTCCATTCTAAAGATAAATTTAAAAATTATAAAAAATTCTACATTCTTTATTTAAGATTAAATAAGAAATAATCTATTTATTATTTAAAATTAAATAAATGCCGTAAATCAGGAAAGAATAAGCGTTACTTTTAAAATTTTAGTATAATGAAAAAAAAGCTCATCAATATAGAAAAATAAAATTTCGTTTTCAAAAGCATTTATTATAAAGCATAAAAAAAATATATAAAAAAAATTTAAAATACTTATTACAATTTTTATTATTCATCGTCAGAATCATCGGAAGCTGAAAATTGAACATCAGATTCTAATTATTCTTCTTAACCTCCATTAGTCATGATTTGTGTGATGTCATCAATTTTCAAGGGTGTTTGGTCCCCAACAAATCCCATCGGTTCATAAACATCATCGTCTAAAAGCCAACCACAGCTTGCAGGGCGCAATTTTATGCAATCGTGATCAGTCGCATGATGCCACAGAATTAACATAAATCGTTTGTAAAATTTTTGGGTTAAAGAAGACCAGCATGGTGGCAAATTGTTGGAGTCATATGTTTTTACTTTTTCCAAAAAGTCCTCATTATCTTCTTTTGCGGAATAACTTTTCATAAAAATTCGATACCTGGCGTTATTCACACTAGTGCATTTTTTTATACCATACATATGACAGGTAAACTCCTGAACGGCCTTCATTTTTTCATTTAGGAAAATACCAGCTTCATCTAGTAATGACGCAAATATGTTTTGGTATGATTCACTTTTGGAGAATAGTTTTAATGGCCGAACTTTACCTTTCTGATGAAATGCCGCTGTGTAATCACAACCAGTAAATGCATGAAAAGCTGGTAGGCTTCGGCATAGTGTGGTTCCTAATTTTTTGGCCAATTCCGTGCAATTAACGCAATCGAGGTCTTTTGAATTTTTTTTATTCGATGAACTTGCTATCCAAACTTCTGATTGATCCAATTATATTTTATGAACGATTTTTTGCAGGCAAGCCTATATGATTGGCTTTGTAATTAAAATGTCTTACCTATGATATCAATTTCGATTGGTTAATAAATCAGTGGTTACCTATATTGACTTATCTGTTCGAATCTGCTTGCCAGGTAGCCATGAACAGAAATAAGTAGGCAAGCCTATCTAGGCATACTCTGTGTTAAAAACTATCAGTTGAGATGAAACTTATTCGGTTATCAAAACAGTGAAGGTAATGAAAAAAATGGATTAAAATTAATTAAATTAAAAATAGCTATAAACAATTTTCGATAGGCAAGTCCTCAAAGGCATATTTGTTTATAAATTATATTTGATAAAAAATATGTCTCATCGAGTTATTAGATCGGTGAAGGTCGATCTCCCACCGGCTCTCAGAGTATAATCATATGTTGCAAGATTTCCGTTGACTAATAACGGAGTGGTATCCAAGGGGTAACAAAAGAAGTAAAGGGAGACAGCATAAACGCTGGGACGATGATGTAAAACAAATAGCAGGAGCCAAATGGACCCGTATGGCCAGAGATTGAGAAACATTGTAATATTGTCTTATCTAAAAGTAGAGTAGCAAGGTATATACACAATATTGTAAACAAGAAAACAGCAATAAAGGCTTATTTTTTTTTATATATGTCTCATCGAGTTATTAGATTGGTGAAGGTCGATCTCCCACGGTCTCATCTACTATTACCTTTTAAATGCAAAGAGAAAAGTTACGATCATTTTGTTATTGAAAGACAATGAGTCCTGTTTTACATTGGTGTTCTAAAATAATGGTTTTTGGTTGAATGTATGAAAGAATCAGTATATTTTTCTTCATAATAAAGCTTAATGTAGTAAACATCTAAGACAAGAGTTACTATAAACCCTTAATTTATAATATAGATTAAAATATACATGAAAGAACTTAAAAATGTCTAAGATGTATAGAATATAGTTATATAAAACGTTCTTAATATTTATATATTAAAATAAGGTGATGATTAATTAAAGAATAACATATTTTCGATGAACATAATACCTGTATATAATTTGTTAAAAAAATTCAAATATAATAAACATATATTTTTTTTTTTGGAATGGGTTTAATCTATTGTATGACTTACCTTTAGAGGTAATTTTAAGATAAGTGTGTATATATATAATAAATAAAATAATGAAAAGGGCGACTCCATTAGAATAAGAACAGACTTATTAACTTATTGTTAAGCGACTTAATAATGTGACAACATAAGAAATACGAGATCGGTGTTGCTTAGCTGTATTTCTTTTAAGTCGGTATATGTTATTGTAAATGACGAAATTCATGATATTCATCAAACACATTATAATACGTGATTGAGCACCTATTATAACTATAACTAAATTTTGTTTATCGAAAATAAGAAATCCATCATTTTTCACAGATTTTTACGAGTTATTTTTGCATTTTTTAACAAAACACTTCGACGTTGTAACGGAAGGTGCGACGAACTACACTGAATCCAATGAGTGCTAAATTGTCTGTTTTATCATTCATTTACTGCGGCCGTTTTTGAGTGCGGTTCTGTACATCTATTTTTTTATAAATCAATGATCAAAATGCGTATTTTATGCTATCCTGGTAAAATGCGACGAGTCGACAGCGGTAGCATAACGCAACGTTGTCTCGGTGATGTCAGTTTCGTGGTATTTGTGTCATTTTTTAAATAAATATGGTCCCGAGACCCATAAAACACCAAATTGAACGGTTTTCAACAATAATTATCTTAATAGGTATAAAGTATGGAGACGACAGAAAGTTCGTCGTTCGTAAAGCATTCATGCGAGAACAAAATGATGCCATGTTTACTTTGCATTGACTGTACAGCGTGATATGGAAAAAGACGTTTGAAGCTGTCTAACGTGAGTCGACATAGTTTGAGTTAGCGTAATTGTCGGCAGGGGAAGAGGATTGATGTTTATTTTTGACGTGACAACGTCTAATAACTCGATATTACGGGCTGCATGCACGAAAAAGTTGACGTCATTGTCCCGTTACGCTCGATGTCCCGTTCCGCAAGCGAGGCTCGAGTGGTCGGCTCAGTTCGTTTCGTGCTGCATCTATCTCCCCTCTACTCGATCAGCCTAGCACAAAAGATACACGTAAATTGTTTTCGTCAAATGTTTATAAAGTGAAGTGAAATGTTATTGTGATTTTCATGTGTGTTTAATATTGCGAAAATAATGGTAAGTAATTCTTGCATTTAAAAATCTCATTGTTCAAGCTTAAGTGTTTAATCTTTTCATTAATATTTCTTTTATTTTTTTTATTTATTATTTAAAAAGTAGCCTCGGTCGGCGAGAGCAGTAATGATAGGTTATGTTACAATTGACTGAAAAATAACGAAGATTCATATAATTGATAGTATAAACAATTAACTTTTCTCCTTGTGTCGTTCTGTATATTATATTACTGTAATGTTTGACGTTGTCACGTCAAACTACCGTCCTCTATATATTCATATTCATCTATGCTACTGTCCGTAAACCGACTTTACAGACAACGATTTTTTTTAAATATTTGCGTACCTGTATGCGGTGTAGACGACATCGGAACCTACATGCTTTTATGTAGTTTTTCATTGTATTGGTTTACCCAATTAAAGTAAAATTTTCGTCATTAATATTCTACCTATTCACTTAACTAATTTTTGACTTCTCGCTAAAATTAAAAAAAAAAGATCTATAAGTTATTATTTTAACATCAATTTTTGAAAATCAAATTTTTGTCAGTTGTCAATATTTTGAGATCTTGGGAAGCTATTATGATTTATTTTATAATTTTTCTTTCTACATAGTCATTTATTATAATGTAGTATTCGTGCGTGCGAACGTGGCTGTGTGATGTGTGCGCTTACGCATGTGTTTAAGTTGGTGGATGTACTCGTTAATTATCTTATTTGCGCTGTAGCATGGTGCGGGTGACAGTTTCAGTAATCTGTGACGTCATCATCTGAATCTGTGACGGATATTATTAATGATGACTCCATTATGTTGTCAATATGGATGTCACGATCCCAATCAGACATAATGTCCCTTTCTGTTTTATTCACGATTTTCGACCAGTCTTCAGGTTGAACATTGTTGATGGCGTCTTGTAATAGGGCCAACATACTATTTCCCGCAAAAGGCGGCGAAGTATTATTTCTTGCGGCGTGACCTAAAGATAGACGGGCTTATGAAAAAAGTATTTCAATTCAATCAATCTTTCAATTAATAATAATTTATTTCATAGGTAATGCTAAAAATTACCCTTGAACTACGTTAATCTAGTATCTGGTAATGATTTTTAAACTACATGATACGTTCGGAAAGATGATTTTTTTTAAAGCTTCAAAACGGGAATAGAAATTAAAAACATACCTTTTATTTGGGCCCAAATTAGCTCAATAGCATTATACTGGCAATGGTAGGGTGGTAGTCGAAGGACCTGGTGGCCTTTTTTTTTTACCATCTCGTCCAGAGCATAGGTAGGAGTTGGTGGCTTGTGACGCAGAACTAAGGCAATAAGCTCAGTCTTTAACATTGTTATATCTGCTGTAACTCTGTTTTCACTCAGCCACTTCACCAACTCGCTTTTGCGGTTGGATTGGTTTGGGGGTTTATTAACTTGTACCGAATGGTAGGGTGCGTTGTCCATTATTATGGTCATGGGCTCTTTTAAATTATTTAATAGACCTATGAACCAATCTTTAAATTTTTCGTAGTTCATCTCCTCATGATACTCCGTAGTTTTTTTGACTTAAAAGCCAGCAAACAATTAGGGATGAATCCACTTACTATCCATAATGCTATAAGTGGGTTTGAAATATCGACCATAGACCATAGTCGATAAATGTTCAATTCCTAGAAACTAGTCATTCGCATATCCGTAATAACGAGGTCTGATCAATATCAATCTTTAAACTAATTTTCAGTATAATATTAAAGAGAACTAGATATATGCTGCGAGTATCATTAGCGATAAAAATGAATTGCATAACCTCACATCCCTAGTCATGTGGTATTGACAGATGTCAACGTCATACAGGCAAGTGTCACCCGCACTATGCTACAGCGCAAAGAGTATAGTTCGGATTTGTACACGGATGCATATGCCTGTGTAAAGTTTGTATTGTTTGTTGTTTGTAGACGAGTTAGTTTATTTTTTTTTCCTTTCCTCATATAAAAAAATTACATCTGTACAACGCGAACTATATAAATCTGAGCATCTGTTTGTAATTTAATTTTGGTGAAATTTTGTTATTAATGTATGTTTTATGATTTATTGACCCCAATTCTACCATTTTTAAAATTCATGTCTCTCGGTCTTTATGTCCCTTTATAGCTTTAGAATAGTTTGACAGAATGTGATAAAAATTGGTGTACAGTAAGAGCATGTGATTATGCAAATGATACGGTATATCTAATTTCTGTACGCCATATGGTAAAGTTAAAAAAATATATATTATTTTTGTATTTATATAGTAGCCATATTAATTTGTTTTCATATATATGCGTGCTTGCGTGTGTACGTGTATGTGTACTTTTGCGTGTACATTTGTGTGGATGATAATTTTATTGTGGTTTTCGATGATTAATAGGTTATGTAAGTTCGTCATTTGATCTATTTTAAAATAAATGTCAATATCTTTAAGACTAATTTATTCAACTGCCAAATGTAAAGTTAAAACAAAGTATGTCGATGTAATTTTTTAACTTTGCGAGTTAACAATTAATTATTTCCAATTAGAATTCGAAGCACACCGCTGTAAGTTTATTATTAGCGAAAAGCGATTTACTGATTCGTTCGCCACGGATGTCCAAAATTTTAAGCCTGATAAAATGGAATTTAACTTGGCAAAGGTAAGGATCCACTAAGAAAGAATTTTTAAAAATCCATATAACAATGCAAATATCTATGTCAATATGTGACGGACCGGGCGCATGCGTATGGAACGCTTAACGTCCCGTTTTTGTTTTTGCTGATCGGCTGACTATTCGCAGGAGCGGCGCCTCGCCAACTTAGGTCGTCCAAATAATGCCTCTAAACACTAGGCGTCTATAAAGATGCAGAAGCTTCATTTCCAATAGGTATGCTGACACGTGCTATGTACTATAGTAGACTGTAAACTAAGTGCAGTACGGGGTAATGTAGGCTGAATGCACCATGCAGCTGCATTCTTATACTATTTCCTACGATTTCCGGATTCGTCTTTCAAAGAGCAACCAATTATACGGGTCAAATTTAGATCAATACAATCGAAGCGGCCGTCGTTACGAGTCCTCTGCACCCTGCTGCGGGTGCAGGTGCGGGTATGAGCCCATGGCTCGGACCCGGGCTTCTTCTCAAGGGGGACACTGCCCCCTCGGGTCTTTTGTTCGTTGGTTGGCGACTTCCGTCGCTCGTTCAGTGTCCGTCAGTCACACTATCTCATTATTGGGTGTTTCGGTTACCAGGTCCCTTGGGAGCTGGTATCCTCTTGTCGGTCGGTCAAGGAGTGGTGCCAGGTTGTGCAGTGATGGGTGGGGGCCTGCGTCTGCGCGGTTGAAGGCGCGTTTCGTCAACCTTCTGACGAACTCCTCGATGGTCTCGACTCCCAGGTCTCTGGCGATGACGTCGTTTCTGACGTACCACCCGGCCCCCGCAATCAAGCGGAGCGCTATATTTTGCTGGGCCTGGAGACGCTGGCGCTGCAGTCCCGAGCAAAGGGCATACCAGGCCGGTGCAGCGTAGGTCAGGCGGGAGCGTATGTAGCACTTGTAAATTGCTATTTTTGTACTAATGGGCAGTCTAGAGGCGAGTATCGGTCGCAGTTTGGCGCGCGCAGCCCGACTCGTCTGGATGACGTGGTCTGTTTGTGGTGTCATTCGCAATGAGCGGTCGATATGCACGCCCAGATATCGCACTCGTGTGTTCCACTCAACCGCCTGACCTCTCAGGCGCAGTTGATCGGGCATGTTTCTTTGGCTCCCGGTTAATAGAGCGGCCGTCTTACTGACATTGACGGCCATCCTCCATTTATCCAGCCATTCGGGTAGCTGATCAAGTACGCGCTGGATCCTCTTCGCGGCTAGGTCGGCCCTTCGCGACGATGCAAAATACGCGCTGTCATCGGCGTACAGCGCCAGCATTACGTCGTCCTCCCAGTCCTCGAGATGACCATGCAGCGTGGGTATGTCATCTGTATATACCGCATACAGTTCGGGAGAGAGGCAGCTGCCCTGTGGTACTCCTGCTTCTATCGGGCGTGGGGCGGATAGTACGTCGTCGATAGCGACGCAGAAACTACGGCGTTGCAAGAAGTTGGCGACAACTTTTGTGAGAGCAGGTGGCAATGAGGTGTCTATTAGCTTGTATATGAGGCCGTCGTGCCACACCCTGTCGAAAGCCTTTTCCATGTCTAAGAATACTGCTACCGTATATCTATCGCAATTCCTTTCGGAAGCGAGGTAGTGCAGTACCCTTATGAGCTGCAATGTGGTGGAATGTCCTTCGCGAAACCCGTACTGCTCCTGGCGCGGAGTCAGAAAGAGGCGCAGTTTGGTGAGCAGGGCCCGTTCAAACGTCTTTGCCACATGTGATAACAGTGTGATAGGCCGAACGTTCTCTGGCTTGCGCGGGTCTTTTCCCGCCTTGGGTATCGTTATGATTTTCCCCCTTTTCCACTCCTCCGGGAAGTGACCAGTGCGGAGTATTCCGTTGAACACTCTGTTCATGGCCACTATTGCCCTTCTGGGGAGATGCCTTAGCGCGGCCGTGGACACGCCGTCCGGTCCCGGGGCCTTCTTTTTGGGGAGGCGTATGACAATCTTGTGTAGTGCGGCTGGGGTGATGAACAGGTCTCCCGGGAGCGGGGGAGGGGCGGTGGCCATGAACTCCTCCACACGGTACCTCACCTGTGCATGATGTTCCTGCAGGTTCGGGGAGGTGGCGGGTGGATTCGGGGTAAATTGCTCAGCCAGATGTTCGGCTATCACCTCCGCTCTGGTTTTAGCGTCATAGCGCCGGACCCCCGAACGATCGGTGATTGGACATTTGGGAGCTGCGGCTCTGGTGAGTTGGCGGCAGAGCTGATTGAGGTTTTTAGCGCTCTCACCGGCGCGGTCAATGGTCGCTTCCCAGTTTGCGCCACGGTAGTCTCTAACTGCTTCCGATATGCTTCTCGAAAGGCCGTTCAGCTCTTTTTTCAGCTTCGGTCAGCGTGTGCGGGTCCATAGCTTATGCAGCCTGCGCTTGAGTCGCAACTTCCTTTTGATGTTTAGGGGCAGGTCGCCGCGACGGGACGTCGAAATTGGCAAAAGAGTCGTGGCCCTGGCCTGTGCCTCTTTTATCTTTTTCACCAGTGAGTTGGCAGACGCCTCGACGTCGGCGGCGGTCTCGAAGGAGGAACCGAGGTGCAGTGTCTCTAAGGACGACTCGAATAGTTTCCAATCCACGCGTTGTCTCATAGATACCGGTGGCGAATTGGAGGTGCCGGACCCGACCGTCACGAGGATGGGCAAGTGTTGCGTGTCCATTCCGTACATGACCTCTACGTGCATCGACCTCCTGATTTTGTGGCCTATCACTATGTCAAGCACGTCAGGTCGGTGTCGGATGTCCGTAGGCACGTGCGTGGGTGTATCAGGGCCCAGCACCTCATATCCCTGGCGCTCGGCATCCTCCATGAGCAGTCTGCCGGCCCTGGAGATAGAGTGCGACCCCCACGCCTTGTGCTTGGCGTTGAGGTCGCCTATGATGAGTGTAGGAGTCTGCTCCTGGATAATAGCATGGATGTCCTGCACGCACATCTTGGTACCCGGGGGCCGGTAGGCCGCGAATAGCCGGATTTCTTGCTCCGACGAGCCTACTCTTACGCCTATCGAACGCATGGTTTCGAAGTCCGTGAGTTGCTCGGCTTCATGCATTATGTCGCGGCGGACCAGAACCGCTGTGCCTCTGTAAGCCGGCCCTCGCGCGGAAATCTCGTCGCGTCGGTAGGCAAAGAAGTTGGGGATTTTGAGTTCTTGCTCTGGTCGTAGTTTCGTTTCGCCCAGCAGTATGATGTGGGCGTCTTCGAGTTGAGCAAGATCTCGGAGCTCGCGAGTTTTCCCTATGATGCCTCCCAGGTTCCAGTATATAATTCTGAGGTTCAGAACATCCCCGCGAGTGTCAGGCCTTCCAGAATATTTTGCGTCGGATCCTGGCCAGTCTGCCAGATCCGAAGCGGCCCGGATCTCAAAATCTGTTCTCGATCAGAAGCCGTACCGTGGAGACAGCTATGCTATTTTCTGACATCGATTCTGGACTGTACCGTAACGGCCGCCGCTTTCCGGCGCCCCCGATTGACTACCATCGGCGGTCGGTGATCGGCCCTCTGAAGGATTATCGTGGAACTAAACTGCATACGTGTTCGATGCATTTCGGAAGTAAAACCATACTAAATTATATCTTTATTTACAAATAAATCGATATATACAAAAACTATCCTATTATGTACATTTCATTATAAATTGCACACAAAAAAGCAATGTTTTCTATATGCGACTTACGAGTTCGAAACCTGTCTATGCAAACTATAGGATTGAAAATAAGTTAGTGAATATGTTCACGCTGTGTGTATGTCGGGGTGCTTAGGAACGTTTTCGTCGCGTACAAGTATATAAGTACTGTGTAAAGGCAAGAAAATAGTTTGTTATAATTCAGCTATCAATATCGTATAGGTAAAATGATAGTTTGCACAAGATAGGGACCCGCTAAGAAAAGATTTATGGAAATTCATTTTTAAGTGAGATAAAAAGCTTGATTTATGTATGAAACTTTTTATGGATCAAGGTACGATTATGAAATTTGGTACCAATATTGCTTGTTATTAATGGTAAGACAGGTTTTGTTCCATTTGTTCCATGAAGTGGGGCTGAATAATGTATGGAAATTCATTCATAAAAAGATACTCTTCATACTTAAATCGTTGCCGATAGCAGGTATCAGAATTGAAAGGGGAATGGGGAGTAGAATCGAGTCTCGGATCGGGATTAGAGAATCAAGAGCGGTAACGAGATTGCGGTATCAAAATGGCTGGGATGAAGCAATTTTTGCGAATTACTGCTGGTTTAAGTGCAGGCATGCTCCACAGGTCACTTACAAGAGGAAAGCCAAAAGACAGCGATCTCATGAGCCATCAAGTGATTCTTTGTAGATCCAACTACATCGTAGATGCTTTTTTAACAATTTTGAATTTAATTGTTACTAAAAACGAACAATCACACTTTAAATGTTGGTGGCATACGTCATTAACATTTATCATTTTCTTTAAATCGAAATCAGTCATTTATTGTTTATCACAAAAACTATATAGAGCTAATAAATTTTTTTCTTTGTTATTTTCGTTTTTTTTTTTTAACCCAAAATTACTAAAAATTGACTCATAAAGTAAAAGAATCATTCTTTTTTTTTATTTAGCAGTGCTGTCTGCTTATATCTTTGGTAATTGAATGATCATCGAATCCGGATTTTACAGTAAATTGGCTGTTATTACTCCTTGCATCAGACATATCAACTTGAAAGAAATAAGCTCTACTCGAATAAGAACGACAATATTTGTTGTGGTCCTCTTTTTGTAATAGAAGTAGCAAATAATCAGCGCTGGATTTACACTAGAGGCAGTCGAGGCTAATTTTTGGCGGAAAAATTTTCTAGGGCGGCAAAACTTTGAAAGTGAAAAAAAATTTATGGTATCAAAATTACTCAATATAATTAAATAATTCGTTTGTATTATAATTTTTTGTTTAATGGATAATTCTAGAAATTCAATTCATGCATTATTTGTTAAATCGAAATTTAGTATATTATTATTTTGGCACTTTTAGTTAAAAGTAATGGTCAAAATAATTTAATTAATGTTTTATCTTGATGATTCAAAACAATGATATTTGATTTTTTGGAGTTTACTCCTTAAGAATCGATTTCATATTTAGGCCCGGGGTATGGAATTTTATGGGAGTAAAATCAAGTGTTAGATAAATGACGTTACGCTATCGTCATGGTTACTGAAATAAATAAATCGTCATGGTTACTGTTTACATTTCAATCAATCAGAATGTGACAAATATAATAGATTTTCTCCATGAATGATTGTTAGTGTATACAGAAGGGGGTTCAAAACTTGAAGAAACGTTACCATGAACTTCCACTTATACTTGGTGGAGATTTTAATATTGATTTTAATAAAGAAGATGGTTTCCGTTTAGTACAATTTCTGAAAGATGAACTGAACTTAGATTTAATTTCTGACAGAACACTAGGGACAACTAGATATGGTACAACTATTGATGCGATGTTTTCACGATTTATCACACATGTATCTTCCGACATTCATGTATCATATTTTAGTTACCATAAACCAACTGTTTCAGTGTTTAATGATACCGCTTTTGTTCCTGTGATAAACATTACGCAAGATAACGTCAATGATAGAGAAAATCAATCTTACTAAAAATTTTATTGTATAACATACTTATTTTCAATATTTTCTTAAATGACGAATTAATTGTTTTACTAATAACATAAATAAATGAATTGTGTATTATGCTTTGAATAATATAATAGATGCTTTCATTTACCATTATACTAATCTATATGTACTATATCATCTTAAAGCAGTAAACTCCATTCATGCGTCGGAGCTGACACACTACTTTTTTATTTTCTGAAACAAAAAAATAATAATTTGTAGTCTTTACGGTAATTAAAAATATTTTTGAATAATTCATGGATTTTTCGAAGAATAGACTATAATCAATTAATCAATGAATTTTTAAATAATT
Source organism: Eumeta japonica (assembly GCA_005406025.1). NCBI lineage: Eukaryota > Metazoa > Arthropoda > Insecta > Lepidoptera > Psychidae > Eumeta > Eumeta japonica. The sequence goes on along the minus strand of BGZK01002550.1, from coordinate 24,838 downwards.
GAATAATTTATTGATTCCATCTTTTAATTATATTTTAATTCTTAGAACAAAAAAAAATCTTTTTTAATGTTATCAAAGTATATAATACACAATAAATTTTATGAAATAAACTAGTTATTTTATTTTTTAAAAAGTACGATCTCGAAATTATAACTTTAAGTAAAATTTCAGTATTGCGGCGGCATTTTCTACAATGCCCAGGGGCGGCACTAAGTTTAAATCTGGCCCTGCAAATAATACAATTATTTCTATTGTTGCTGAAACAATTGTAAATAAATGACATTTGTGGATATAATATTTTGCCTTAAACTTAACGAAAAACTTAAGCTTTGCAGCTTACATAATATACAAAATAGCGTAACGAAAAAAACCAAAATTCGCTATGGGATTGTAAAATTTATTAAAATATCGTTGAATCTATGATGCTGTATCTGAAGATAGATTCGTCTCTGTATAACGAAAGTGCCCTTTGTCTTTTTAAAGATATCTTAGATAATTCAACTTTTACTTGTACATTATTTTTCAATTTCCAATAAAAAATAGTATGCTTTATTCCAATAATATTGATAATTATATTGAAGTTACGCACAAAATTCATTCAAAATATACTGCATTTCCGGAAAAACTTCTCATCTCTTTCACAACGAGCGCTGTGGTCGAAAGTTTTTTTTCACCATATACTGCGCATATAGCAAATACCACACCTGCTCATATTACATACCTTTTTTTTTACATATAATGGATTTTCGAATATGAATTGATGTACTAGAATTAAAATTTCAATTTTATTAAACTTACTTCTAAGAAATACACGAGATCCGAGCTACAAATCGCAGTAATAATCCGCTTTTGATGTACGAAAATTTTATGAGTATCCACAGGGTCCCCAGAGCAGCATACTATACCGCATGGAATCGATCATGCGTCTTTCCGGAGATATTTAAATATCATTCTTTTTTAGGACAACTTTACCAAATAAATAATAGTCAATAATGTAGCCGTTTCTGAGAAAAATAGCTCAGAATTTTATGCGTATGAAATGCAGTTCTAACGGTTAGTGCGCTCCCAAACCCGCCCACCTCGTCAACCCAAATTGCGGCTTTAGAGGTATAAGTATTTTGTTATAGTGTTACGTTTACGATAATGACGTTTTTGAAACTAACATTGTGTATGATTAATATTGAAATGTTTAATAACAATGCCTTTCACTGCTATCGAATATGTAAACACGATTTATTTTTGAGGAGTTTGCAGAGGTGACATCGCTCGTCTCTTAAACTTAATAGTGTAACTTACCTAACAGTCAACAACCTATTAGTCCACGAGTAATATTTCGTGCTGTTTACCGTTTACGCGATAATTCACGTACATTTGCATACATAGTACAGGATATAATGCACTTCTTCAGAATGCAAGTTATCTCTGGCAAATCTCATACATAAGCTAGATGATTTATTTATACAATAAAACAAGCATAAAGACACCAGACACAATTCTTATTCCCTTGAATCTTTACCCGCGACTCTGTTTCCTTGAAACAGTTCATACTAATGGTAGCTATTACGTGGCGGTTCTCGTTTTTGCTGCCGTATCACCTTTAGTGCACCCCCAGTCACATCCTCGCTTCTAATTATACCAGTCTCGTTTCGTTCTTAACGAAACTGAACTGGTCATGAATAATCCCTTCAGGATTCCAAATTAAATTAATAGAAAAAAAATCAGCAAAATGAGAATAAAATGTTGTAGTTCACATTTTTTTTTTTCAGCTAAAGCTATTTCAATACGAAATTTTGTTGATATCGTCTAAATTATGAAGGTTCTTACATTGGATTTCTTATCATGGATCCCTAAAATATATCGTATACCTTCCCTGACTTCCAACTATTTTTAGACTAAATTTTATTGAAAGCGGCTTAATTTTAAGGGTTCTTAATAATTTTCACGAAACCCTTAAAATGTATCGTATATTTTTTCATAAGTTTTCAACTATATTTATACCAAATTTTATTACAATCAGTTAGATTATAAGGGTTTTTACTCATTCTCATGGAATTCTAAAAATATACTGTATATCCTTTCATTGCTGCCCCTTCACCTCCATACTACATTTTATTAAAATCCATTAAATTAAAAAGGTTCTCAGTGATTCTCAAGGACCCTATAAAATATAAGTTTTGACTATCCATTGTTTCTATCTCCGGGACCAGATCTACCATATGGCTTTGTGGGCTTTAGCCCAGGGCCCCGTGGATTCAAGGGGCCCCCGGCTAAGTCAAGTCAGTCAAAAATAGATGATATGCGAAAAAATAGGTGGGCCCCTAAGTAGTATTAGCCCAGGGCCCCCTTAACTCACGGTCCGGTCCTGTCTATCTCCAATAACTAATATGGAAATAGAATGGATATATAAAATCTAAATTTTATTGAAATTAGTAGAACTATAAGGATTTTTATTTATTCTCACGAAAATCTCAAAAATGCGTATATATACTAAATTTTATTGAAATCATTCCAATTATAAGAGTTCTTAGTAATTCTCACTGAACCCTAATCAAAATTTATATTAAAATATGTTAAAGATAGTTTTCGCTCACGGTTTACGAATTCCAACATTAATTATATCAAATAATGAATGTCTCCGTCATGATATCGAACCCGTCCTTCGCCCACAATTTTGTCTTGATCAAGATCCCCTATTTCCCTTTTGCTCCCAACTTCAATCTATTTCCACCTTTCACTTTCACTAACTTAATTGAATTCCGATAAATTAATTATATTCCATTTTTAAGTGTTTTTTTTATTTTTCACTGAGGAACCTAAAATCTTTCCTCGATAAAAAGTGCATTTAGCCCATTATGTTTCTTTCCCTTTCAGAGAGTCTCATCGTAGTCAATTGAGCCGTTCCAAAGATACTCCGGACAAACAGATAAACAGACAAATAAACAAAAAAAAATTAAGATTATTGTTTAGGCGCTTAATACGTATAAATAATATATAAAATTGACGACATTGAGAATTTTCTTCATTATATGCCATTCATTGTTATATTAATTTCCTCAATTCAAACTACACTGTATATTTTTATAATTATTATTAATAGCATTGGCTCCTTGTCATGCTTAGTGCACTTGTTTCTATTTGTGAACGGAACACACAATTATGTCAACGTCGTTAGTGGAAAATGTAAATTCCTCAGAGTAAAGATAGAATAAAGGGAGCGATAAAATGGTACCACACTCCTTTCTACTGGACTTATACTTATGATGTCTGTAATAAAATAAAAAGGGACAATACATAACATAATTGACAAGTACGCCCATAACAAAGGTTGTAAACTTTTTCAATGTGTATAAAAAAAAATCTAATGCTGTGCCGCCATGCCAAAATTATTATCCACTATTACAGCATTTTATCTTTAGCATTCATTCATATATAGAATTTCATAAATTTTTGAAATTGATTCTGTTATAACAAAATTTTAACCTTAATACGAACAAAACTTTGTAAATTAAATGTCTGTTTGTTCGAGCTAATCTCTTAAACAGAGAAATACACTGTGATTAAAGAACCTTGCTAAACTTCTATATATTATTCGCCTTAGCACTAAAAGTGACGAAAAATTGTTTCCTACGTTTCAAATAATAGTTATATATTTCTTAAAATCCAGTTAGAAAAACCAATAATTCTGCTAATTTATTTATTACAAAAAACTATTGAGGGTTTTGTGGTTGTAATAAAGATTTAATTGGTTTTACATAAGCACTACAATTTTGTAAAAATAAATGTATGTTTAATTAATCATAATGTTAATAACACGTTACATTCGCTTATTTAAGTAATTAATAACACTCATTTTAAAACATGATGCTAAAATTAAATATTAAATACTTCTCAGCTATGGATCTGATGAAAGGTTGCATCATTTAATTTCTTTACAGTGTCCTTAGGTTTATTTTTTAATTTTTGTCAATGTCAAAGAAGAAGAAAACTTTAGGTATTTAAAATTTAATAGAATTGTCCAAATATTTTTCTGTGCAATGCATATCTATAAATTAATGTAACTATATATAATATATTACCTTTGAGACGGACAGTGCTATTTTAATACTCGTCAGAAATATAAACATGTGTTATTACACAAAATGTATGAAATTAAATATTAAAAACTTTTTCGAGACGTTTATCATTTATTTAAAATAAATAGAGCTTTGTCTTTTTTTTTACATTTTAGAGGGGAAAACAAACATATGAATCACCAGAGACCAGGTGGCCACTTATGGGCACTCGCAGCCCCAGAGGAGTTATTGGTGTGTTGCTAACTTCTTGGGTATAAATAAAATATCTGATAGAGGGAAGATTGTGGCAATGGAGGGGGATTGTAGTGATGGAAGGGGAATAGAGTAACGGCGGGGAAGTAGCGCTATGAAGGGGAGAATGGGCCATCAGAGTTCTCAATCGCTAGACGAAAAGCAACAGAAGAAGCTACAACTCCACGTCCGTATTTTGTAAGTGTGGGACAGGATCGATCGGTGAAATACACCGATCGATCCTGTCCTTTTTGTGCTGCAATCAAGCTCATTATAGTATGGCTCTATCACATTAAAATATTATTGATGATAATTTTGGTAAGGCACATCATCCGACTTTTTTTTATAAACATGAAAAAATTATGCAACTTTTGTTAGAGGCGTGCTTGTTAATTATGTTACAATTTCTTGTTGTTTTATTACAGACGTCATAAGAAAAATAGGTTCAAGTGGAGAGTCTATTGCCATTTCAATATGCCTCTGTGCTATCTTTACTCTGAGGTTGAGACAGATGCTAATAAAAATACATGATCGTAGGTATTAATCGTTCAAAAATCATAGTTCTGAATAAAGTTGTCATTGAAAAATGTTTATTTTATTTCAAAAAGGCAGAGTTACACAAGTTTAATGATTTTATGTAGTATTAATATTCACGTTTGAAAAATTTTAAGGAAAATGTTGCATTTTTTGTCATTAGCGCAAAGGTTGTTTGTGGTTTAGTGTTACCTGTATTATTAAAAATATTTACTACGTAAGATATTTTTCAAAAACGTTTCTGAATGTTAAACAAATGTCATAAACAAAGTTCACCCGTTTCTTTTGCTAATTTCAGAAAAAATCCTTCGCAGTTTGTTTCAAACCTATAGTTCATAGTTTACAGTATTGGAATGTCAATTGTTACAGTCTTGTTTTAAAACTAATTGATTTTATTACGTTTCTCTTAATAATCGTAATATAACTGCAGAATCTACATTTCAACGTGCTCATAATATGGATGACAACTCGGCTGATGAAGAAATTAAAGATGAAAATTTGAGCCCGCAGCAAGGTGGTAAAAAACTCAAATTAAATGATGGAAGTTCACAGGACAGTTTAAAAGATTTAGGTATTCAATTAGAATTTTCGAACACTTCTCTTGACTTATTTGTTTGGTAAATCATATCTAAACTTGGATCTTTCTTTAGGAAATTCTAATAAGGATGAGAAAGACGAAAATGTTGATAGTGGTATATCTGCAGACAAGTCAGAAAGCACTAGTAGTGATGACCGTGCAGTTGAAGCTCATTCGTGGGCTGAAGGACCATCCAATGAAGTAGTGCATGCAGCTCCTTCTTCTAGCAATGTCAGGGCCATTCTTTTACAAATAAAAAGACCAAAAAAAGGAAATAGAAACTACCGAAAACGAAAAAATACACCTGATAGAGAAAATGATTCTGATACGTCTCTTCAAGATTCTGATGATTTTACTGATGAAGAAGAAACATCTGGTAGAAACAATGAGGAAAGACGAAACTCCGATGAAGACAATCGATCTATGGATGAAACAACAAGTGTACCATCTAATTTATTTGCTGAATCTGATGATGAAACTCTGTAAGTCCTATGGTTATATTTATTGCAATAAAAATACCTAATTCTATTTAATAGATCATGAGATGTATCAAGTTAAAGAGACACTTAATAAGTAATAATAAGGTTAGTTTCTTCCACATTCCTGTCTGAAGATTCATCAGAAGATGAAAACTGATCGTAATTTTAAAGGCAGCAAAGAATCAATGCTTCATTGATGATTCTTTTATTTAATTTTTGAGAAAACATCACTACAAATTAGTTTTAATGTCAAAATTCATCTTAAATGTGCCTTTTTGTTAAAAGTAAGATATAAAGGACTTTGTAAAATTATCTTTAGAGGAGAATTTTTTTAAAAAGCTTTATATTTTCATATCAACCGATGAACCTATTTATAGGTCAACTTTTGTTTTTATCATTTTATTTTATTTAAAAACTCCATGGAAGTAGGAAGTGCAAATATTTTAAATAATTTGCCAAAATCAAGTACCTCTAATGTTGTTATTCATATTAGCTTTCACCATTTTATGACTGTAATTGCCTCATTTTTTTGAAATTCTGTAATATTTTTTAAAATATATTAGAATATTAATCATTATTTTCCCAAAGATAATCAACTTTAATGGTTTCAAAAAATTTAAATTGTCATTGGAGGAAAATTGAAATAAAATTTTACTTTTTTTAATGAAATCTAAATGATTCAATAGTTGATTAAATTTAGATTTAGCACATTTGCAAGTCTTTCACTTATTTTAGATTGCTTGAAAATTTGAGTTCTAATTTGACTGACTAGAATTTGAATAATTTAGAGATAAAATAGCCCAAATGTTTTTATACTTCATAAATAACTAATTTCAAAATAAATTGGTTATTTATGTAGTATAATTAGGTTAAATTTTGAAAAAGCTTCATCGTACATCTCAAAATTTGACCTTTAAACTAATAGATTTATTTAGATCTAATTTGCAACAATGGAAACAATTTTATGTACTCTACTCTTTTGACTATTTGAACTTTAAAATAGAAGGGTGTCTTATAGATGACCGGTAAGACCAATAATTTTTTGTATTTTTTTCTTTTTTTTTTTAAATTTACTAGACATGTAGAAAATGCACATGAATATTTTGAATTTCAAATATGGGTCACCAAATTTCTAAATTTTGATGTGTTACTTTATTGATAAAAGATAAAAAAGGTGGACACAAGTACATTAAGGTACATGCCAGTGATGATTTTTTATGGTTTTAGCATGGGAAATTAAAAAATAATTGTTTTTTATTAAAATATGTGATAAACGACAAATGTGTTAATTACAAAATGGATTAAAGTGCTGTGAAGTCTAAAAGTTTATTTAAAAAAGAGAAAAATGTTTTCCATCTAAATTATAGACATTAGTAATAGATACATTTACATATGTAATGCATATCTTATTAAATATCTAACTCCATTAAGGCATGCTATAAAATTAGGAGCTCAGGTTCTAAAATTCCACACTTAAATTTCGACTACAAAGAGAACCCACATTTGTGAGACTAAGCACGGAGGCTGAATGCCTCACGTGCCACCTACACCAAGGTCCACTACTACAACATATATATATGTACAGTAATTCCTTTTGTGCAATCATAAAGAGTATTCAAATATTCAAGAAAGGATGGATGTCAAAGACCTATGTAAATCATCAATAATTAAATAATAGCACAGAGCCCTACTACTACATTTTTTCTAATAATCTGTTCAATGTGCGTTTTGAAGGATATTTTTTACTTTTTTATTTATTATTTTTACTGTTACATAAATATTTTTGGTTTTAGTTTGAAATCGAGTATTTTTGAGAATATTTTAAAAATGTATCATTTATTTACTTTTTACATTTTTTTAAACATCAGTGCAATATCCCAACATTTAATCTTTTACAAGTTGATGTAGATTATTGGAAACAATAACCAATAAATGTATAAGTGTTCATCCAATGTAGTTATAGGCTATATATGCATATAATGACAACCGTTATAATTTTGTGCATAAATAATCATGCCTTAACTTTTTGCATGCTTAGAAAATGTACAAAAAATATATTCCATGTTATTTAAACATCACTGTTATTAGTGACACAGTAATTATTATTATATTAATTTCATAATAAATCACTAATCAGTCTTAAGATTTTTATTTTATAGTTGTTTATATTGCATTGTTTGTTATATGATTTTGGAAATAAAACTGTAGAAAATGAACAAGATTATTTTTTGCAGTTTTTGTTTAAAGAGAATTAAAAAGACAACTGTGAGATGTATAAAAAAATCTATGTGCTATCAAGCATTTAAGAAGTAAAAAAAGCAAATTTACTTGATGCCTTATTGGGTGATGAGGCCATTAAAAATTCATTAATTATTTATAGTATTTTCATAATTAATTAAGGATAAGTCAACTTGTTACTTGATTACTCTATTTTCATTATTTTTGTCACAAGCATATGAAATATTTAGCTCTTATCTTAGATGCAATTTCCTTACTTTATATGTGATGAATAAACATCCAAAATTCTTAAAGAGAAAATATATCTATTTTATTAACACCCATCCTTTACAACAAATATGGTTTTGTTGTACTTACAAATGTCCATTCGGAAATAGGACATTACTCTGAAATCTTTCATATATGAAGTGTACCAATCAATATAATGCTTGTATTTCATCTGTGAGTTTATGGTATAAATTTTATTCACTAGGTACTCATTTTTAGGGTTCCGAGCTAATATGGCAAAAAATGAACCCTTATAGTCTTATCATATCCATCAGTTCATCCGTCTGTCCATCCATATGTCTGTATGTCACAAGCATTTTACTCAAAAACTACAAGGTATATATTGATGAAATTTATAGTATGGGTGTCTTGTATAAGCCGCTACTTAGTTTAGTAGTTAAATAACAAAAATAAACATTTGTAATTCATATGGGGGCACTCCATACACGTAATAATAGCTGAAAAAAGATTTTTTCAGAAAAATCAACATATGGCATGTTGGTTGAAAAAATTTTGTGTGGCAAATATTTTGACAGTTATTTTAAAAACACTAAGGTTTCTATGTAGTTTTTTTTTAAGTGAATATTTTCAGAAATAATCGCTCCGAAAGTAGCAAAAATTGTGTCCCCTTTATTTTTTAAACCTTATATCCAAATATATGAAGAAAATTACAAAGATAATGCTTAATAAATATTTTTAATGAAGATTATTTTGCACTTGATCGGATATACCATTTTTTGAGTTATTGTCGGAAAATTACACTTTTCAACAAAATGATGCAAGTGCCATGAAGATACTGTCTTTTGCTGATTCACTTTAGTTTATTCTAGTTTAATAGTAATAGTCGAGATACCTACTTATTTTGCTGGTGCTTTTTAGTTTATACTATTTTAAAAATAATAGCCAACATACCTACTTGTTTCTCTAGTTATAAGTGACTAAAGTGCTAAGCATACTTATTATATGAGGGAAACATGGAAAAAAGTGTAAAACAACGTAGGTTTTCCATCTATAGTGCATTTCTTTGTAATAATCACTTTGGAACCCTATGAGTATGGTCCGACATGTTTTAACCATTTTTTGTTTATTGTAGTTCATGTCTTTTAAGTGATTTCTTACTTTTTATGGTAGTTGTTGAAAATGAATTAACATCAAAATCATGATATATCGTTCTATGTTATGATTTCAATACTGGAACATTATTTTCTCAAATGGTGTTGATATTTCCAGAGCCCTAATGATTAACGGTCTTACTACATTTTAGAGGGTTTTCCTTTTGACTTGACTCAAGTTTATATTATCAGTAGGAATTAGCAAAAGCATATGAAGTTTTACATAGTTTTAAAAATCTTAAGTAATGACTTTGAAATCTACCCATATGAAAATTTCTTTATTGCTGGAAGACAATGTGTTGTTTGAGTGACTAAAATATTTCATATTGGATATAGAACTCCATTCTGCATTCCAAGCATTTTGAAAAAAAAAAATGGTAATAGAATTTATGAAATAATGTGTGGCTAGGGATGCACAACTTTATGGAGATTTGTGAAATGACAGATGGATTGAAAATTATTTAAATTGTTCATTAATATTTACTTTCTTTTCCATTTCAGTACTATTAAAAAATTATTAATAATATATTTATTTTTTATAGTAGCAGCAAATCTAGCAGTAGTAGTAGCCATAACTCTGATGATAGCAATGAAAGCTTTGATAGTAGTGATCTGGTTCGACTTCAAAATATAGATTCTGATAGTGATGAAGGGCCCACTGAGCAAGATGAAAACCAAACTCCACCCAGCGTCCTACTCAAGACTAGACCTAAACACAACTGGTTCATTGTCCAAGGTATTTGACTGTGTTAATAAAAGATGATTCAGATTATTTATCTGCTTTATCATAAATGGTTTAAATTTATGATGTTGTTTTACTTTTGTAAAGATTTGTTTAATTCTATAAACTTTTATAAATTAAATAAGAAAATGTGAGGGGGACATTCTTGTTAAAATTGCTAAATAATTTCATAATATATGTTTACATGTTTTATATAGAAATTGACAGGTAATAAAAACTTCCATACAAGTGAAAGTTTTTTCTACAGTTATTTTTGTTTTGCTTTTCTTTTCATTTTAAAAGTAATTGCAAATTTACGAATTGATATATGAAAAATAAAATAAATATGGTAAACTTTTACCTTTCACTGACTTTTAAATTGTAAACTATCAATCCTTTCATGTAATACATGTATTATATTCTATAAAAGCTAAACTAAAATTGTAAATTTAATTTTTATTTTATTGGACGTCTTGTTTATTTTTTATTTCATTGCCCACTCAATCTTAAATTTTTTTCTTCATCTTTAGTCATCTAGAAACCTTTTATATTCCTTAGCATTAATATATTATTCACACATCACAAATTCTTAATTTTCAAAAGTTTTCAATTTTTTTTTTAGAGTTAATGAAACGTGAATTGGGGCTAACATTTCCCTGTGGAAAAGCAGCAAAAAATGATGTAATATTTGAACATAAATATTATGGTTCACTCCATGCTGTCTATAGGTTAGAACTAATGTACAAGCTTAACAAACACAGAGGCTGTGTCAACTCAATCAATTTCAATCCAGAAGGTATTCATAATTTTGATACAATTAAAACAGTGTACAAAATATGTGACGGTGTATATATGTATATATAAATAACAGTATGTGTGCCATGCTTTTAAAATAGCTCAGTAAAATACATTGTTTTTATTGTAGTAACTGTAGATGGTTAACAAAGCAGCATATTTTATTTATTAGTATTTTAAGATATTTACTTTGTAAAAAATTACTATAGCATGTCACTATATTATGAAAGATGTTTTAGAACCTTTGCGTGTACATGTAATTATATGTGTATTCTGTACTAAATAATGCTGAGACATTTGTCCATGAAAGTTGCAATGTATATTCATGGCAAATGCATGTTTTACCTTTTGAGTGTGGTTGTGCTCATAGACAACAACATTATGATGACAAAAAATAGCATGTAGTATTGAATCAGTGAAGTGAAATGTTAATAAACTCAACCTCATTATATTGTACAGGAACACTGTATGTATGTGCCTGTAATCACAAACGGCTTATACAGCATATGCATGCAGCTCTCATGGACAGGGCAACTTATGTTCTCTGTAAAAATCGATGTTTTCTATATTTGCAGGTTATTTGTTGGCATCAGGTTCAGATGATACTAATGTGATAGTGTGGGATTGGGCTACAGATACTGCTCTGCAGTCCATTAAGACTGGCCATAAATCTAATGTGTTTCAAAGCAAGTTCCTATACTTAAATGCTAGGAGTCAATTAAACATAGTTACATGTGCCAGGGATGGACAGGTATTTGCTGTTTTACTGGAAATGTAATTTTATTATGAGCTACTTATTAATTAAAAAGGATTAGTACTTAATAAGAGAAAAAACTCTTTTTTGATGATAGTCTAAAAGTATTTTTAAACACAGTATTATTGAAACATTGACATCTTAATAATACAGTGTTTAGAAATATTTTGGTGTTCTTAAAACATCATAGTTAACATGTCTTAAAATTAAAACTTGATATTAGATCAATGGAATCCGAGTTGAGCTCAATGTATAACGTGGTGTGGCACACCACAGGTGCGGCTGCTGCAATGTCCACCTAGCGGTGGTGCTGCGGTGTCTCGCCGCAGGCTTATCAGCCACAGTAAAGCGGCGCACAAGCTTTACGTGAGTCCGTCAGAGCCACATCTCGTTATTTCTGCGGGCGAGGACGGGCTTGTCATGCAGGCCGATGTAAGGACAGATCGACCCAACAGGTAATACTAGATAAGTCTTAGCACTACATATTATTTCATTATATTCTTGAGCAGATATTAATTCTTTTATTCTTGTACACTTTACAATTTTATTGTTTTTTTTATGTAGTCCTGTATTCTACCTGTAATTTTATATGGTACTAAAATATGTACATTCCAAATACGAATAGTGCATGAGCTTAAAATCAGTGACAAGAAAACAAACAGTAGTTAGTTCCTCTAATGGAAAAGCTGTATAATAAAAAATCTACTAAAGAATTAAACTGTTTTAGGCTCTGTGAGCTTATAAGTGGAAGTACATATTTGACTTTACTGTCGAATTGAAGAATTTTACAGTAAAGAAAAATGTTGTGTAGGATTCAGGACAGTGTAACCCTTGGATAGGAGAAAAGCTTTATTATTGAATAGCATGGTTGATATAGGCCCTATAGGCCTGAATTTTATTGACTTAAGGAATTCTTTTTAACATTCCCTTATAGGATTGAGTGTTATGATTTATTCCTTGGTACAGTAGAACTCCAATTATCCGAATTAATGGGGACCGGGACCCATTCGGATAATCAAATATTCGGATAATCGGAATTTTTTTAAAAAAAATTGCCATTGGAGAGAATAAAAGCTACGTTTTGATATTGCACTATTTTTTTATTGAATTAAATGAAAGAAACATGAAATTTTCACATGTTTTAAATATAAATAAAATGTACTTATGTACAAGTTTAGAAATAAAAATCATTGTTTTTTAAACATCTCCGTCAATGTAAGCTGTTTTGCGGTCTTCAACCGTTTTCGGGCAGCCAGGTCACGCATTCGCTTGACGGTGAGCAGTTGCAAGTGGTCACACTCGGGCTGACGCTCCATCCACTTCAAAGCAGTCTCGAGGCCGGCAAATGCTTCACTAGCTGATGGTCCAGCGTCTACTTCAACATCAGCAGAAAGTTCTTCTTCCACTTCCACTTCAACATCTTCTCTCACACTTACAACAATTTCATCGTCATTGAGAATTTGAAAACCAGGGTCAGACGTGTCACAAGCCATCCACTCTCCTACATCTTCAGCACTTACTTCTGTACAACCAGGAATTTTTACAATCATTTTTCTTATTTCCTCTAGTGACAACGCATCTTCATCATCATCATCCTCTCCATATTCTTGTTTCTCATTTTCTTCAGATTCTTTTTTTTTGTTCTTCTCAGACGGTAGGCCTTTCAGTTTATTCCACGCACGTCTTAGCGTCACTGGCGTAACAAACTCCAAGCTTCCGCTACCATGTAACAGCAGTCCTTTAAGTTTATTTTGCTATGATTTGCCAAAACCAATTCTTCATCTTCAGCACCTTCGATCAGCAGTTTTCTCAGCAGTTGCCTTCTGTAATGGCGCTTCATTGTTTCAATAACAGACTGGTCCATGGGTTGCAGCAAACTTGTAACATTGGGAGGCAAAAACGTCGTTTTAAACTGCCCATTCTCTCTTTCCAACAGTTCTGCTGTAGGATGAGTGGGTACGTTATCAACAATTAAAAGCACCTTACTGCCTTCTTTTCCCACCGATTTTTGGTGCTTTTTCACTTCAGGAATAAACACTTCATCATACCATTCGGTAAACAAAGCTGCAGTCATCCAGGCCTTGGGTTGACTTTTGTAGAAGAGTGGAAGTTTTTTACGTTTTAAATGCTCTTGGATTTCTTGATTTTCCTATCAAAGAAGTGGCAGTTTATGATTTCCAGTGGAGTTGGCACAGTTAAGCACTGTAACACGTTCTTTACTGACCTTATGTCCAGGGCACTAGATTCCCTTTAGAAGCCAAAGTGGTTTTGGTAATGCTTTCCAAACAAGGCCAGTTTCATCGGCATTATAAACAAACTCGGATCATAGGATTCTGATGCAGTTTTAAATTTTTCAATAAAATTTTCAGCAGCTGCAGAGTCTGCTGAAAGCTTCTCACCAGCCAAATCTAACTCGTACACCATGCCTGAATTTAAAATTCCTTAGCCAGCCGTTACTAGCCTTAAAAGATGAATAACCAAGCTTTTCTGCTAAGATTTTGGCTTTTCACAAAGGATTGGACCTGAAATCGATTTCATAGAACGTTGCTGCAAAACCATTTAAACACGGCATCTTCCAAATTTTGTTGGTTGCTGTCTTCATTGTTTTCCTGAGGAACTTCCATCTTCATTTTCAAGCACCGAAACAAAGTTTAAAAGTGTTGACTTACTGTTTTTTAATGTCAGAAATTGTTGCTTGTCCAACACCATAAATCTCAGACAACTTCTTACCCGTTACACCTTTATCGAGTTGCTCTATAATTTTCAGTTTGTCCGCTAACGATAGCACAACACGTTTTCTTTTCGAAGCCATGGTATAAAAACAATACAGTATTGTACACGCACAAACAAAAGTAAGCCGTAGCGAAAGAGTAGCGTCCTCGAGCAAGGTCAATAGCACACTGGCTAATCAAAACAAACAATGACAGGTGCGCCGTGACTGCAATGCGCCGGAACTTGTCTTAACTTGCCGTTGTGCCTACACTGACTTCGCGGGGGGAAGTCAGTGTAGGCACAACGGCAAGTTAAGACAAGTCAAGTCAAGACTTGACGCGCAAACACTGGCTTCGCGGGGGAAAGAATAATAGCGCACTTAGACTTTTTTTGGACAATTTTTTGTGATTCGGATAATCGGCGATTCGGATAGTCGGAGTTCGGATAATTGGAGTTCTACTGTATACGTATGTTCCATTGATGGACATTCAAAGAGTTAATAATCAACAGAACTGTCATCATAAATGTTTTGTTTCTCTCTTATGAAAATTTAAAAAATGAATGTAGCCACTGTTCTTAAATTTTATTTAATGTACAAACAAAAAATTTTAAGAGTGAGAAATGTTGTCCAAAACATTCATTTTGTATACAAAAAACTTTTCTTGCTTTTTAGGGTTCTGTATCCAAAGGATAAAAACATAACCTTATTACTAAAACTACACTGTCTGTCTGTTTGTTTGTCACTAGGCTGTATCTCATGAACCGTGATAGCTAGACAGTTGAAATTTTCACATATTATGTATTTCAGTGGAGCTCCCATACAGCAAACGTGATTTTTTTTGCGTTTTTTGATCGATATAAATAACTGTAACAGGTAGACGCGTGAAATATTCACAGAATATTTGGTTGTATATTCACTTAAAAAGTAAAAACAAAATTAAAATAAAATAAATTAAGGGGTTCCCAAACAAAAAACGTGACTTTTTGCCATTTTTTTCTCGATCCTAATAATGACAACAGGTAAAAATTTGAAATATTTACAACATATTTAGATTTATCTTCCCTTTAAAAAAGTTTATAGTATAGTGTCTAATGTTGTATAGATAATGGTAAGGAACCCTTCGTGCGCGAGTCCGACTCGCACTTGGCCGGTTTTTGATAATATGTTTTGGAAGAAAATCAACAATAAACCAATTAGATTTTCTTGTAAATATTTATGTTATTGGTTGATCGTTATATTGTTTTAATAGTCTTCAATATATGACAAAAAAAATATTATTTCAAAAATTTAGTGTGATTTGTTACAATAATCCTAAAAAATTCATTGCCGAGCTTGATCTTAGCCAAGAAAAGAGTATGAGAACATGAATTTTGTGCTAGTCCCAATGCATCTCAAAAGCTATTTATTATGCTTTTATAAATTCTAGTAGAACTTCTCCAACAAGTATATTTTGCCAAAATGATTTCTTTTAACATTGAGACATGATATTTTCAACCTGAATATGAGTTAGGAAAATTTGGAGTGATTTAGAGCTCGAACTCATGTTCCATGATAGCAGGCCCATGTCTGGTGCAGGAAGGTTCGGCTAATTTTATGTTCTCACCCCATGTTGTATTTTTGGTGACAGCTCTTCGTGCCATATTCAAATCATTGTTTTATACATATAGTCTTGCATTTTTAGAAATAAATGAGATGTGCTCATATTCTTCACATTATTTTTTTTTAATTTACATTTATATTCCTTCCATTCTTTTCTCATAATATTTTTAAATATCTATTATATCCCTCCCCAAACCCACCCATCACACGTGAGATTTATCAAAATTATCAATAATTTAACCTCATTTTAGTGGAAAAATATGTGAAAATTTTTTGAATGATGTCTAGAATGATGTCTATATATCTGAATGTCTATGTGCGTGTACGTATACGTGTACGTGCGCATGTGCGGATGCCGGTACGGATGCGCGTACGGGTGCGTGTGCAGGTGCGTGTGTGCGTGCATGTGCGCACATGTTGCGTATGTGCGCGCGTGTCGCACCTTTCATAATTTTTGAATGGATTAACCAAACAAAAGGCAATTCACAACATTTGAAAGGAATCCACTTAACAGAAATTTCGAACTACTATCGCCCAGTAGATTTTGAGGAATCTCATAAATAAAGTTTTCTGAAAATGTTTTTCGGAAATAACTTTTAAACTACTCTACTGATCGATATCAAAATCTAATTAGTTCTTTTTCGCAAGCAGTTGCATTGACTGTCATGAACTACATATATAAAAATCAGTTGATCTATTCAAGAGATATCATAGGAGGAAATTTTTTAAAAAGAGATTTTTTACAATATTTTGTAAATTGCTTTACCAATAGATTAAAAAATCTATTCAGTTGTTCTCTTTAAAAAATTCATCAAAAAAGTTCGAAAAAAGGGATTTTTTTCAATAATCTTTGTTTTTGAAAAATGTTTGATACTAGGTCATCTTTTTCTGTTTGAAAAACTGCGTCGGATGCTTTAAAGAAGATCAAATTCAAACAATGTGTTCCAAAGACATTGTAGTTGAAAAATTATTAAAAAAGCGGTTCTTTTAATTCATCTCCATTTTTGGATTGTAAGAGCTCAAACCATATAGAACTATATTTTTGAGCTTGGGAAGTTTAAGAAAGCCTTATAAACACTCTTTTGGGCATAATGGTCATAATAATTTATGGCTCATTCATTTTTAAGTTTTAATTTATATTTTGGCTCAAAAATAGTAAGGAGTTTCAGGGATTTCCTGAAGTCTATTTTGTCTAAATTTTTGACCTCAAAAACTCATAAAGAATATTTATAACTCAAAGACTCATTTCACTTATTGCATTTTTCACCATCTTTTTACAGAAAGTTAGAAATGCAATTCCTGTTTTAGAGAATTATTTCGAGAAGGTCTGCCTCACAATTCGGACGCTAATTGTCATTGCACTGAGTCTGAACATTTCATGTTCATTGTCAGTTTGAGATCCATATTTGAGTGTATATGCCTATCTAAGTGAAGTCAAGGTCGTGTAGTTAATGATGTCGTAACATTTACGCATGATCAGGAGACAAGTACAGTAAGATCATAAGGTTATCAGTGTTATTGTATCAATTTTCAGAGTTGATAGAAACTTCTTGATTTACAAAAAGAAATTGAAAGCTAATGTATGTATATTATTAGAAATTAAATTGAAATTTATTCATATCATAAATTTTGATGTAACTACAAATATTTTTAGATAAACAATTTTGTGACCCATGTAGCATGACACATACTACCCATAATTTTACTGTTAACAAAATTTTTACTTTCATCAATATAGCTTTCCAATAAGCTTTAAAATTATAATACTAATGGATAGTTAGGTCAACGAAATTGTACTCGAAGATGAAAAATAGTTAATAATTTGGGTAGGATATAGCAATCATACGATTTCACAAATACTATGGTTGCTTAAAATATGTTTCATAAATAAATGTCTTCAAAGACACTATTCATAAATGGACATAAGAATATTCATTTTTCAGTTATGTGTATAAAAAGTGCTCCAAAGAGCAAATATATGGCATAGCTACATTGAAATATAACATTTAAATCTAATACTTGATCTTAGGATTTAATTTAATATTGAATTGAATTAGAATTTAATATTGATTAATTTGATGTTTTGTAATTTTATTATGTCTTCTTCAGCAATTTTAATAATAAACATTTTTTTTTAATACAAAGTGATTTACAAATATAACCTATATTTTTACTATAGATACCCTAATTTTATAAATTCCATTGCCTTCTCATTAAACAATTCATAGTAGTAGGTTTCTTAGTATAGTTCAATAAATATATATATTTTTAAATTTTCTTACAATATTTTTTTTTTCTTAAGATAATAAATTATATCAAATATATGCAGGATACGATAATAATAATATATCTAACATTGTACATGTCCATGTACAAAATTTCATGAAAATGGCACAAAACTAACAGTTCTGTTGCTGTGAATGACCGGAAACACATGGATGGACTGGATGTTTCTATGAGGGCTTCTTTTGCACATTATAGAACCATATAAAAGTTATTAATCATCATTTCGTCTTGTTGAAAAAGTCTACTGATAGTTGTATATATATTTGTCTAAAATAAATACTCAACTATTATTATGGCACAGGTATCTATTTTTCAACTAACATGTCACTACCCATACATACATTACAAAAATTTACATAAATACACATAGCTAAATAATAACGCTTCCTACTTCACATCACAACATTTTCATGTTTTTTCTATTGCTTATGAAGATGTAAATAATAAGGTTTCAATCATTTCATGTTGACAAAAAATATTCCCAAAATGAAATAAGATAATTTGTGTTATGGATAGGATTTATTCCCGTGAATTCTCGAGCCGAGAATTCCCGGGAAATCGTTGGGCTTTGTTACCGGGACATCAAGCTCGAGGAAAGTCGAGAATTCTAGAAATCAAGTACCTATATAGAAATTAAATCGCCGTTTGTTGTGTTGCGTGGCGGCGCGGGCCAAAGCCCGCGGCACCCCTTGATCTCGCTGCAAGTGCTCTGCTGCGTCGTATTTACACGTTCATTCGTGTTTCGACTCTAACCAAGTATAGTTTACGTAGTGAGTGTTTCACAGATTACGTGATAAATTGAAATCAAACAGGTAAGTCTTTTCACTTTTATGGACACATCATGGCTTTATTATTCATATTATTTTTATCAATAATATAATCTAAATATGATCTTAAATTTTACTAGGTACGAATACCTATCTGTTCTTTTCTATTATTTTTTAGTCAAACTTTAATACATAAAATAACTAAAATGATACATTAATTATACTACTTAGACTAGTTATATTTCCTATTTTTGTAAAACAACAACACACAAGCTTAGTTTCTAATTGATCTGATATGTTTTTCTTATGTAAGTAATTTGAAATTAATTAATGTATCATTTTAAATTTGTGAGACGAATATTGCCAGTTGTGCTGTGTTTGTATCACATATTACTTCGAGGGCTTATTATTAATTTGAATTGCGTTTGTTATAGATTTTACCTGAAACGTCACAACAGTAAAGATG
Organism: Eumeta japonica; assembly: GCA_005406025.1. Taxonomy (NCBI): domain Eukaryota; kingdom Metazoa; phylum Arthropoda; class Insecta; order Lepidoptera; family Psychidae; genus Eumeta; species Eumeta japonica. The sequence continues at coordinate 5,226 of BGZK01002550.1, read as the reverse complement.
GAAATGGAAATATGGAAATAAGGAATCTGCAAATGCGCAATGCCAAATGGAAGGAAGAGTGGAATCAATATACAAATGAAGAAGGAGCCTCCGCACCGGCTGGGTATGAAAATATGCAACAACAGAAACTAAACTTCAAAATTCCACCGATACAATCATTCGGTGAAATATTGGCGAGGCTGGCTGCAAAAGACGGCTTCACCATAAATGGAATCACGAAAAGTGAATTCATTTGTGATTCATTTTCTGCTAAAGGATATAAACTGCCCATGTGTGTTAATAATGTTATGAATCTAATACTAAAATACTATGAGGATAAGGAAAAAGAAATAGTAAAAGAACTTTCAGATATTTGTTCTTCAGGTAACCGGCTAAGTGTGAGTATTGACGAGTGGACAAGCATACGTAACAAACGCTATTTTAGTATTATTTGTCATACTACAGAAACGACACATTAAAATTTGGAGTTAGTCTACATACCCGGTAAATGTGGAGCCGTTGAAGTAAGACAAATAGTGGAGGAACGCTTGAAATATTTTGGAGTGAAATTTGAGAGTGATGTTGTTGCTGTAGCTGATGGACCAAACGTAATGAAAAAATTTGGCAGAGAAAGCCCCTGTGAAATGGTTCTATTTGTAAATCATGCCATACATTTAGCTATTCTTGATATATTTTGCAAAAAAACAGTCAGAAGTTATAGTTGCTAGGAATGCCTTGCATAACGATGACAAACACAGCAGCTCCGATGAAACCAGCGGCACTGACACCGGTGATGAATCTTATATATTTAATGAAGAACCTAGACCGCAAATAATTGATTACAAAAACAATGTAATGACTGAGACCCGATCGATTATAAAATTTTTCAGAAAGAGTCCTCTAAAATCAATCACACTGCAGAAACATGTAGTAGCCGAATTTGGAGTAGAACTGGTTTTGTTACTCGATGTCAAAACTAGATGGAATTCAATGCTGACAATGATTGAACAATTTTTGAAATTAAAAAATGCAATCAAAAAGGCATTGATAGATTTAGCTAGCTCACAAAAATGGAATGAAGATAATATTACTGTGCTACAAAAACTGCAGATGATATCAACACCAAAAAAACTTCGCAGTAGAGGCGTTGAGTTAGCAAGATGCCAATTTATTGACTGCAGAGGCTATAATAGACATATTGCTAAAAAAATTAGAAAGTATCAATGATCCTTTGGCCCTCAAATTAGTAGATCCACTTAAGTTGAAAATATCAGAGCGCCGTAATACGTCTCTAATATCGCTACTAAAAATACTTGAACAGCCCTGACAATTTCATGCACAATAAAAGTAACTACTTTATTGATAACAATAAGACATTTTTGATCGGATATGCTGAGAGAGAATATAATCGTTTATACCTTGCCATCACAACTTTTACCGAAAATGAGTCGGAGGTGGTAGAAGAAGTAATCCATCAGAACCTGAACCCGATAGCTTCGAAATTGAATTAGAAAAAGCAATTAAAGGCATTTCAACAAACGAGGAGGCAAGTGCAGTGGCATTGTCAAAATTTATAGTAAAGAAAGAGTTCTTACTTTTTGAACAGACTGGGAAGAAGTCACCAAATTTAGAATCGATGTATAAAGCATTGCTTTCAGTTAAGTCTAATTCAACTGAAAATGAAAGAGTGTTTTCAATTTCAAGAAATATATTTAATAAAATAAGAAAGCGGCTGTCTGATAAAGCTATAAATGCTTTAGTTTTTCTAAAGGCTTATTTAATCAGACAGAGTAAGCTGACCTAATTGTTATGCATCTGTCTGTCTGTATGTTCAGCTCCTCAGTGTGATAATGTTCCATTGATCTTGTAAAGTTTTCATTTGTTTTTATTCTAATTAACATGCCATAAATAGTGCTATGATTGTAATTTAATTACAATTAACATTTATTTTCTACCTGAATTTAAGATATTAACGTTTTCTTTCATGTTATTTTTTTTTGTTTTATAGAAGCTATTTTTGTTTACAAGTTTCAAGTTGATTTTTTTTCTAAATAACCAGCCAAAAATTGTGCTGTGATTGTAATTGAATTATAAGTTAAGATGTTAACGTTTTCTTTCATGTTGATTTTTTGTTTAGTTTAATAGAAGCTACTTTTGTTTATAAGTTCTAAATAACGAGCCAAAAATGGTGCTGTCATTATAATTATGAGTCTGAATAATATTATTTCTGTATATTTTTTAAAGTTAATTAGATTATTCATAAGATTAATGTTTTTGAATATAATCAATAAAAGTTTTATGATTAATTTCATATTTTTATTTGAGAGGAAAACCACTGAATTTTTTGACGTTATTGGATCCAAATAATATGAGAAAACGTACGTAAATGTAAATTTCTCGACAACCCGAGAAGCCTCGAGAATTCTCGAGACCCGAGAAATTGAAAAGCTCGAGAAATCTAGAACCCTAGTTATGGATGAGGGTGGTCCTCCTGGGTATAGGTATCTTTATACTTATAAGAAGGCCACTACACCATTTTTTTGTAAACATGTTTAGCAGATAAGTATTTGTTTATTTGGCTGTGAAGTTATTGGTAAACATGTTTTTACCAAATAAATATTTGTTTGTTTGACTGGGAGGTTGTACGTGTTAATTTACACAATGATAGAACCAATTTAGGTTAGGTTTTCAGTATTATATTGAAATAAGCTCAGGCTAATGTTTGCTGTTTGTTTTATTTAAATTGTTTGACAAGTAAAAAAGATATCTCAATTTAACAAATTTTGTGCATGCTCCATATGACGTGTGCATGATTCAGAAAAAATATCGTGCCTGAGTAGTATATGTCTGCATTTTTACCTAGATAAAAATGAAATAAATTCCTTTGTCTTTTACATAGATTTTATCATTAATCTCAATCCTAATCTCAGTTTTGATCTTGATCTTGGTACTGCTGATTCAAATCTCTGTCATGCTATTGATTCTAATCCTGGTCCCATTCTTGATTCTACTACCGATCCTGTTTTCTATTCCGATTCTGCTACAAATCACAGTTTCGATTTGGGCAAATTATAATATCAAAATAAACTATGCCCAAACTACATTACTCTGTGTTGATATTATCTTTCTATATATAAAATTATTTTTAGAATAGGCTTAATTTTACAAATATGTGATTTCGCTCATATGGATCAAGCAAATCAGACTTTTCAGATTATTGCATTAGTATTGTTTGCTTCATTGATATTTTAAACATCTATATCTCCTGTTATCATATTATGCAATAAAATGAAATAGATAGCCATTTTCGAAAGGCAAGCCATGGCTCTTGCAAATTTTATCAAATTGGACAGTAACTTAATCATACAAACACCAGAATCAACAAACATACAAACACCAGATGCACTTCTTATTTTTTCGGAATTTTTGCCTGCAGTTTCATCTTTTTAAGCAGGTTTTATTAATAGCTATCGCAACGCGGGTCCCGCGATCGCTTCCGCATCGCCTCTAGTCCATCTTCGATCACACCTTCGCTTCTGATTTTTTCCAGTCTCATTTTGTTCCTAAATGAAGTGAACAATAACAGTTGTTAATAATTCTTCTAGAACTCCAAAATCAACCAACTAAATTAATGAGAGAAATATAAAAATTACAGGGAAAGTGGTGGTATTATAATAATTTTTAATAATTAAACTCCTACCCATGAAACCATAAAAATAGTGTAGACTATGTCCTTTTCCTTAGATTAAGCTATCACCTTGCTAAATTTCATTAAAGTTCGTTAAATTATAAGGATACTTGTTAATCTTACAGAACACAAAGATACTACCATAAGCCACTCTAAACACTTTTTTGTTCATAGAACGTATCATATATCCTTCCATTGGCTTTCAACTAACTTCATGGATTAGTTCAAAAGATATCGTAAACGGAAAGTTTGAAAAAAAGGATTTTTTTCAATATAAATATGAAATTCTTGATGGATTGATGTTTGAACATCTGTTTCTGTTTAAAAAAGTTAGTCGTATGCTATAAAGCAGATCAAAATTTTGCAATGTGTTCAAAAGATATTGTAGTTGATAAAAAAAAATATTTTCAAATATATAGTGTTTTGAACTTAGAGCTCAAAATGGATTAGAACTATATTTTTGACCTTGTAAAATTTGAAGAAGGAATAAAATACACCTTTGAGCATGATGGGCTCAATAATTTGCTGATTCTTTATTTTTTGTTTTGAGCTGGAAAATAGTAAAAAGTTTCAGGGATAGTCTGGCAGGTTCAACAGTCTTTCAAATTTTTGAGTTTAAAAAGCCTAATAACTCATAGACAATATTTAGAACTCAAGGAGACACATTGATAAATATCATAATGGAAAGTTTTAAAGATGACCTGCAAGGTCAATCATACAGATTTTTTGTAAAAGTGTTAAATTGCTATATAGATGATAGCAAAATGTGTTGAATTTATATTGAACTTTTATTATAATATTTTCAACCAATCATATAAGTCTACAGAAAGAAGTGAAAATGGGAGTAGAAATGAGAACTGTCAAACAAAAATATATTATGTCTATTAGGGTGGAGTTGCAGATGGAAGCAAGTACTATTATATGATTGCACAAAGAAACATCAAACATCTGTTCAAAATCGATTTTGATTTAAAATCAATAACTGAATAAAAAAAAATGTATGGAACACTTTAATGTTTACAAGTCCTTCATGTCATAAAAGTGTGATGTCGCCATCATCAATAATTTTATTTTATGTTTTTTTCAGAATGTTTTGGGTCAAAGATAAAGGTTCAACGATTCCGCTGTACAGCGTGCACGGTCACCCGCTGGAGCCGCGCGAGCTGGCGGTGGCCGGTCGCGATCGCTTCGTGCGGATCTACGACAGGCGGAAATCAAACAAGCCGATAAACATGTACTGTCCTTCATTCTTCCATGAAACTGTTGTGAGTGCGATTTATATTATTTGATGATGCCGCCCGCGTCCGTGGATGGCTCGGCTCGTGCTCGAAGCTTCCGCCTGACGTCCCCTATCCTTCGACAGTATTGCATTGCCATTATCGACACCCTTCTGTTGAATAAACTTCTCTAAAAATCTACAAAAGGTATAGGTAAAATATATTGCAGATTTTTGCAATTTTACACAGAAGAAATCTATTATTCTATTCTATTATCTATAAAGGAATATTATATGAAAAAAAAGTGTAGATACATTAAGATGATATCTGAATAAATAATAA
>BGZK01002549.1:0-51476 GCA_005406025.1 Eumeta japonica | reverse complement strand
ATATTGGTTTATATTCATTGAAGTGAAATAATCCTTCAATACTGTAAAATTTGATTTTTGAAATACAAAATTTATGAGACAATAGAAACAATAAGCGTGATATTTAAATATTTATGACAATATTTTATATTGCAAAACGAAAGCAATCAACTCTTGAAATATGTCGATGCACGAGATGAGCGTGATGCACCGCGTCATCGCCGACGAGCGCCGCGCCGCCGCGCGCGCCGGGCGCCAGTTGTCGCTGGTAATAATTTTAATCCACGCCCGAGACGGCGCGGCCTGATAAAATTGATTTATTAGGGGGCGAATCGCGGCGAGACACCCCTTCAGATTATTAAATTACCGCGCGTCTGTCGCTATATCGCTATGATTAATTCCGAGTTTTATCTAGCCGCGGCCGGTCCCGCGCCTAATCTGTTTAAAGTAGACTTTCCGCGGTTATTTACCGCCCCCCGGCCGGCGCCATGAGGGTAGAGCGGCGCGCGGCGCGGGGAGACGAGCGCGCCTGTTAGCAGTGGGATGCTCGTGGAAAGATTTATGAAGGTCGGCGCGCCCGCACCGGCCGGCCCTGGGGAGGCCCGCGCGCACAACTAACGACGTCGGTTCGGATTTCCAGTAGAATTTACGCCGCCGAAGGGAAAGACCGGGCTAACTGCGGAGCGGAAATTCTAACAGAATTTTCTGTGCGAAATTAGGTTGGCTCGAAGGCAGACTCGCCGAGGTGCCCTACACCTTTCCGATTTTGAATAAGTTAAGCACTTCGGGCATTCCTAAGGCTCGGCGGGATCGAATTATTTCACGCGATACCTACATCCTACATTATTTATGTAGGGGAATTACTTGCATGAACGGTGACGATCCGTTTGGACTACGATGTATAGATATGTATACTCATATTCTAAAAGTTACATTCCACACATTGAGAGTTGACTTTTACTACATCTGTTTACCGATCACCTTGGGTACTAGAATTTGGGTAACTAATCAGCGAGCTTCTTTTGCTGTTAAGTGAATAATATATATTCTCTGTAGAATTAATTTATTCGATAAACTAGTCGCTAATGTCTGGAGATTCTACGGCGTGTATATAGAATAAATTATATTCAATCTCCCAGCAAATCTTTATCTAGATTCCGATTCTAATTTCGGTCCTAATTGTAATCCGTACACTTCCCTTTCCCTTCTTGGGGTTTATCTTTAAAAGTATTTAAATGAAAGCTTGTGGCCCGATCTAATGAAAAGGAGTAAATTTATTCCATTATTTAAAGGTGCCAGTACATCAAGCGCCAAAAACTTAAGGCTTCTATACTACCGACACTCAATTAAAGTTTCGAAAAATCGTCACTAAGTCAATTACATTTTTATAGTAACAATTTAAAGTTTAAAAAATATTACAGGTTCACTGAGAATTGTTCAATAGTCGATGCTGGCATTCAGTTAGTGAATAAAATTTTTGAAGCCTGCCAGAATTCGCGATATACGGTTGGAGTATTTAGTGAGTAAGATCTGCTTAAGGCAAATATTTTAGTTTATATAAACGATATAACTTCAGTTGTGAAGGATGTTCATAAGGTAGTATTGTCTGCAGATGATAACTTCTTCATTATTCAAAGTCAAAAGACATTGAAATAAAAACAAAACTTACTTATAAAATGCTCGCTTTCGAATGTAAGATATGGATCCGAAACTATTTTATGTTGTCTTATATCAATGGCATTTTGCGTTGGGGCCAGGCAGCGGTTATTCATAAAATTTTCGTGCTGCAAAAGCGGGCCGTTCGAGAAATTTAAGGCTGGGACCTGTTTATCCCTTAGAAGGAAGTTTATAGAAATTAGACTCTACTTTGTCGTCTTATTTTGTATGGAAAAAAAAAACACAAGAAACATTTAAGAAAATAATGAGCGAAATAAAGTCATTATTAGAAATAAAAATATATCTTTAGGTAGTACTTATAAAGTTACTCAATGATTCGATTAGTCTTATCCCCATCTCCTTACTTATTCCCTATTCCCTAGTCACAAACACTTACTTACCTTTATCTGTTATCACGGATAAAATTTAAAACTTTTCTCAGTACCTTTCGTAGGCTTAATAATTAATTCGCTCCCCCTAGTCTCACCTTAATATTACTTTTCAAATAATTTCTTTTGTCGCATTCTTCTGAAATACAATGTTGTTATATCTTATGTAGATGTTTCCAAGTAGTATTATATTTCAGTATTTAAAAGTTTTATAACTACCTCTAGCAGGTTTAAAAGTTCTATAACTATAAAAAAGAGGTTTACATTTTCTCCTACCCAATTTATTTTTTAAACTACTTATATATTCAATGCATTCAAATGAATTGAATTTATATGCCTAAGTAAATTTTACCTGCACTTATACTAATTGTTTACTGCCTGAATGAAATAAAATCTTAATATTATTATAGATGTCAAACTTTGTATATTGGAATGTTTGTTACTTAATCACGCCTTAACGGCTGAGTAGAATTAGCTGACACTGTAACGCAATATAAATTATACATAAAAATAGAATATAGATCATGATTCATAAAAATACTACCTTTTGAGCGCGACTTCGCAACTCACGTAATCACAGAACGAATTATTTGCTTATGCTGATCAGTCATTACTAACAACGATGCTTATGAAAAACTTAAATTCAACATCGGTTCAGGATCAGAATCGCGAGCAGGACCGGGATCACGATTAAGAGCGTAAGTGAGAACGTTTTATAATATAAAAAGTAGCGGCTTTACGTGTGTTTTCCGTGTAAGGATATAGGTTCTTGTGGTATGGAATCGAGAACGGAAGCGAAATTGGGATCACGGTTTGTGGTCATAGATAAAGCCGCGGATGAATTATGTATACGTTGAACAGAACTGGAAACTGGATTGGGACCAGAGGCGGAATCAAAAGCGGGGACAGGACTGAAATCGAAATTATAATCGATGAGTTCTTAAATGGAACATCGAATACCGAAAATTACACTTCAAATATTACTGTGGTCAAATAATTCACGATGTTAATTCACCGTTACGTCACTTCTCGCCCGAGCGGCGCTTCAGGTCGGCCGTGGGGCGAACGCCGTGTTGAACTCGTCACGTTTCTGATTTTGAATCTCTTTATTTAAGTTTCTCATTATTATATCGTGATACTTATTGAAATGGAGAAACACACCTTTACAAAAAAATTGTTATTTCAGAAATCCGGCTATGAGGGTCCGACCAGCCAACGAAATCAAAGGATCGCAACCGTAAAACACTTAAAACTAAACCGAATACGATCCAACTTCGTATTTTTTTACTTTGTAAGCCCTTGGAGATTTTGGGATAATGTAAAGAATAATATTGAAAGTAGAAATTATTCACTATGGTCGCTTAGAATTTATATAAATATTTTTTAATAATTACAGAGCCTATTCTGAACAATCAGACAGTCTCAAAACATTTATATTGTAACATCGTGAAAATAATTTACTAATTCCAATTTCATCGTGTACTAATTTTACATGTATTTGCAGATATTACTCTTAATTTTTAAAACATATATCAATATTTCGGTTCCTGTAGATGTACCTACATGTAGATTCATTGAACAAATTTTTCATATTTTAAGAATAATTATCATAAGATCCATGTTTTTTCAAACTTTGTTTTGGATGTATATTTAAGTTTTAATGTAGATAAGGAATATTAGTTTCATTGAAAAAAATATATATATACAAAAACATTGAAAACCAATTTTAATTTCGATAACTGATGAAAAAAAAACACTTATTTTTATATTAATGCATATAATGGACCCCCGGTAATCCGGCCCCTGTCTAATCCGGCGCCCCTTGTAATCCGACATGCCTATCACTGTTGACTAAAGCATGATCAAACGTAATTTGTCGGATTACAAGGTACTTTTTTTCCAAAAAAATATGGACTATATATATAATCCGTCACTGTATTTTGGTCTGTAATTTGTCGGATTACAGGGTATTCTTTTCCAAAAAATTCCGGACTATAAAGGGTCTTAGGCAGTACTCTATAATCCGACACTGCCTTGCTAAACATTTGTCGGATTACTGGGGGTCCACTGTATATGAACGCCGCTTGCTTTTCTTTATGGGAGCGCCTAACTTACAACCTAGAAAAAAATTATACGCCTCAAACGAAAGCAACCGATAGTATAAATAACTAGGAACGTTGTTTTTCCGTCCTTCGACAGCGATAAATGTTTTCAAGAATTATGTTAGTTGTAAGCATGAAAACTGTGTCCACAAATCGTCGTGACTGCCGCCCAGATTCATCACACCTCAGAAGGAAGTCTTCCTTGGAGATTATTATGCATATGAAAGTTACACATGAATTTCGGATTTGTCGAAGTGTATTATTACATGTCACCGGCAATACCCCAAGGCATAATTTATGTCTATAAAAGCGTCCATTGATAATGATGATCGATGATCAGGCCGGCGTCAGTACACACCGCCGTATCAATTGGACGAATTGACAACAGGAAGAAGGTGCAACGACTTCGGCTGCTGGTGTGATTGCTTTTAGTGCCGTAAGTGTTCTTTTTACTGTCAATATATTGTCATTAAATATTCGCCATTCGTATGCCAATAACATGTATATTGGACTAGTATGTTATTAGGGTTATCCGATATAGGCGAGTATCAAATATGACGTCTAGTTTTATCGTGTGGTTATTTAACTGTAAGAGAGGGTCAAAAAGTGCGATTGTCGTTGAATACAGTTCCTTGGAAATACTGTAAATTAAGGTGAACCAAGCCGGATTCACAGCGTAGTCCTATATAAAAATGCCCTTGGAAGATCGCACTACATACAAGCATATCTACCTCACGACATCCGCGTAGGTGCAACTCGTAAAAGTCCGCCGACTCCGGCCGGCGTGTCGGCGGGCGGCTCCATTAACTTTAACGCCACTCTAACTACCGGGAAATATGAAACATCCATCTTTCCATTTCAACTGTCTAGACAGTCGCGTTATTTCGAAGCTTGCTCCCGAATTTCATTACATGATATAGCTTTTATGTTTACACTGCGCCGTAAATAACTACAGCAGAGTGTGTATCTTGACTTTCTGAATATTTTCAGAACGTTCGTAAATAACTTCGAATGAGGTACTGTTTTACGCAATCACACGGTGTGAGCTGTTAGCTGTTTAGACATCAGCATAAAATCAAGCCGCATATTTAGAACTTTACTGCTTTACTTTGTGATAAAATCAATGTAATGTCAAATATACCTGATGAATATTAAGTGTATTATTGTTACATAAAAAAAAATCTATCCAAATGACTTGCAAAACTGTAAAAAACTAACCGTATTTCATTTGCTTGCGTATGCGATTATTTGTTTTAATGAGTTAACAGTAAATAAAAGATTATAAGTGCATGGCGAAATCACGAGTTTAGGTCTTACTAAATAAGTAAACAATAATATAAATAGATAACAGTAAGCAAATTCCGATAAATCTTCTCAATAACAGGTGATGACTATTTGGCAGCATCTATGCTAATTATAAACCTCAACATATCTCTGTTTGTCTGTCGGTTTCAGTCCTTTTCACGCGAGAACGACCTATCCGATTTAAACGATTTTTATTTAAATTCGCAGCTATGTTATCTGGTCACGTTGTAGAATATATTTTGTTATATAAAGTAACGTTTAAAATAAGCAGTGAAGATAATGATGAATTAAGTCTAAAAAGATGATTTTAGTGAGTTAAAATTGCTTACGCTAAATAAACCATAACAGATATATCAAATTAATTTGCTATATAATTATAGATCACAAAAAGATCTAGAAAATTAATCGAACTAAAAAGTGAAAAATAATTCTTAATATAGTAATAAAATAATGAATGAAAAATATTAATATTATTGTGAAAAAAAAATTTTGGCGCTTTGTGCCATATCTTTCATACCATTTTTGGACTAATCATACCGATCGAATATTTTTGAGAACTGATTTATCGAGCACTCTACACTTTTTTCACATTAAGAATTATTTTTAACTATATAGTTCTATTATTAAAGTGTGTTTTTTAGTATTTTTAACTATATTTTATTTTCTACATTTTTAGACTCGAAATGATATTAATAGTATTTATAACCAAGAGCTTCGAATTTAGAATATATTACGTGTGAGTATGAATTTAACTTAATATCATTTATGTCTACGTAACCTGGCCATTTGATCTAACGCATGACTATTGGATTATAGTATATGGGATTGGGTGAATTCAAAACAGGGTGAAGCGCTCAACGTAACATTGCGTTATACAACTTATAAGTGTGACCTATACAAGTGTTTTAAGATTTTTTACCTTCGAGTTTTACAAAATTTCAGCATTTCAAAATTTATTTTAAAATTTTCAAATTATTATTTTTATGTAATTTCAAAATACAGATTTATTGTTCAAAATTAATAAACATAATTTATTTTTCATTTTTTTTTCAAAATTGTTAAAGTTCGTAATGTTTTAAGTAACTAATTTTTTTTTACTTCAAATTTCCAACTTTACTAAATTTCAAATATTAAAGTTATTCAAAATGGAAATTATTGTATTGTCATTGGGTCTTCAATAAACCTACAAACCTTAAATGACATCTCGCCGTTTAGAGTGGATCAAAATCGAGTCCAAAGGAGTCGGTTACAAACAAACCTACATATATGCGAAGTTAATAAAATCGTGTTAAAAAGTCGATGATATCACATGTGTATCATTTAAGGGTGACCCAAGATAAGCATTTTTTTTTTGAAATATCACCTAGCTGTCGTTGAAAGACAATCACCGGATGGGTGATAACTGAGGTAGAACAATTCGCGCTACCTTATTAATATAAAAGCCTAAGCAATAATTGTGTAGACTACGCGAGTGGAGCCGCGGGCACAGCTAGTTTAATGTATAACTTCAGTTTGATATAAAAGATATTATAATAATGGCAATTTTCGTAATATACAATTTTGTTTTATTATTGAAGAGATATTTATTAAAAACAAAGACGAGTGTAATCATTCTCATTCTATTTATGTTATACTAGCTGACCCGCCCGCTTCGCTGGGTAATTTTATTATAAATAAAATAGCGAAGGATTCACGGAATTCGAAAAATGAGTAGCCTAGAACCATCTACAAGTCATCCCGCATCGAATGGTTCTAGTCCCATGTCTATACATTTAGTAGTTTTAACGCGCTTGGCGAACAAAGACAACCTATTTTCATTATATATGGATAGATAAAAATGCGTTTCCTTCATGTTTTTTTTATGTTTTACATTTTATAAGGTATACTTGTCGTACATAAAATAAGGCAAGAGCACAGCAATACTAAGACACTAATGGATTTACAATTTTCTTTTTAATTTAAGGATAAACACGTTATGTTCTTTGAAGCTTTTTTAGCACTTTATTTAATGAAATAAAAAGAAATTTTACTCATTCTATATGTGAACTAGCTTCCAAAATCAAAATGCAAGCCACAATTTGCTCACAAATAGCAAATAAGTCCTTTAAAGTAGAATAGAAAATATTTTGGAACCTTACAATTTCAATCTTTCAGTATATAGAGAGTTTTATGCTTTCAAAAGTTGTTATCACTGCGACCTATTCTCTAATTTTAAAAAAATCAATGCATATATTTTTTTTAATTTTGTACTTAATAATACATACTTCATTCAATACAAAACTGTAGCATGTGCTGTAGTGAAATAACCGTTTCCAGCAAGCGAATCAAATTATTCGAGATGAATTGCCACCTATTGCTCTAAAAACACATTCAGACTAGTCTATATGCAGCCGTTTCGATGGGCGTAAATTGAAATTAATTATAGATTGCTTTATTTATAATTCAAATATGTTCGCGGTTTCGCTCGCGTAAAACATACATTGAATTTCTTCATTTCTTATATAGATCGATTTCGCTGTCAAATCCGTCCCCGGTTTTGTCTTGATGCCGATTCTCGTTCTACTGTCGGATCCAGTTCTGGTTCCTCACTGAATTCCAATAGCGATTCTAACAACGATCTCAGTCGTCCTTCAGGTATTGATGTTTGTCATAACAAATAGTCATGTTAGTATTTATACATTTATCACGTAAAAGGTAGGTATCCTATTCGAGGCACATTATCAATCTTTGTGCAAAATGTGATTATAATCTAGTCTAAGCGTTAGGGCATTATGAAAATCCAACACAAATACTTTTATATTTTTGACATGATAAATAGCCTTTAACAATCTACAAAGGATTGCGTGTTGAATGATCGAAAATTTTATGTAAATGCATAAAATTAAAATGGAACATAATCCTGTATTAACTGCTGGTAATTTTTTGTAAGCACTTAAAAACCAGGTAACTCATACATCGTCGAAGTTGTAACTTTTATAATTTTAGATATTAAACACACGTAAAATATATAAATATATGTAATATACGATAAGTGTATTAATTTTGGTAAATTATATTGTTTATTATTTATAATTGATATGTAATATTCGATATTCATATATAATGTAATGAATATGTAGGTACATAATTTGTAACAAAATTTTCAGCAATTTTATTTGATAATGTAACATTATACTTCAAAGATACAATATCGAAAAGAATATTAATTATAAGAGTTGTAAAAACTAGGTAAAACAAAGCTCTTCGCCTTTTTTTTAAATATCTCGTTTATAAATATAATACAAGCTAAAGTTCGGCGTAACGCAATTACAAAGTCGGTCTTAAATCAACACCGTCCTAAAAATTTATATTCAATTTAATATTAATTATCGACGGCACTTCATATTCTGCGCCGGCGCCCATCGACGGCGGCGAAAACTCGAATTAATTTTAAATAAGGCGTGAGGTACATCCGTAATTAGATATCTGAAATTTTTTTCCGGCTCGCCGGATATCCGCCGGCAACGTGCAGCAGGTACCGAATGTGATTCGGGTCACGTAACGCCAGCAGCAAATAATATTATGAACGGGGACGTGTCTGGGGAAGCATAACTTTCCGCCGGTTCATTTGACCAAATATTTGCAATCGGACTGGCCTTTATAATAACTTCTGAGACTATTACATCACATTCGTCGGATTGCGCGGCTCGGGGAAAATAAACCTGTTCATGTAATAGTACGAACGGAATAAGATAAAAATTATACTCTTACATAGTTTGAAATAAGTGAAGAAATGTATGGGTATTTACTATATTTATATGACAGTACATCGTATGAAGTATAATCCGTGAGAAAAATTTTTTTTTTTTTTTATTCAGTCTGGGTTACTTATTAAAGCGTACGTAAAAACTGATTGACTAATACAAATATAATTCAACATATTGTGAACGTTCAGCCTTGATTACTGATACTAGAAAAGTGTATAATAGTATATATTAGCGTTAGCTACGTTATAATGCACTCCACCAGTAAATGAAGATTTTAGAAAACTTTCTCAAAAAGGTATGAAACTTCTATTTACATTTCCTGTACTATCGGATGTTCAATGATTATAAATTGTGGGATAATTTGAAATCGCTTGCCAGTTTTGGAGAAATAGAATAATGGTATTTCTTGCACGTTTTCCGGTAGATAAGTAAAAAAATGAAAATGAATACAGATAAAGAAATATGTATCTTATTTCAAAAACAAACTCATCCAAACAATATCCTGTATAGTACATATGCAAAAAATTATTTCGAAATTTTAATATTTTTTTAATTAATAATAATTTTATGATAGTTAATAAATAATCTGAATTTTAAGTCGGCAACAATAATAAATACTGAAAAAAGTCAGATATAAAGATGGATAGTCGCGAAGGTAAAACAAATCTTGCAATAAAAATTACTACGTTTTTAGAGGTCCAAAAATAGAATAGAAAATAGTTAAATTTAAAGTAAGAAACATTTATCAAAAAAAAAAAAATAAGATATAATGTACACAAAGCATATTTTAATAACATTTTTTTTTCTTTCAATTAAATCTTCAAGTATAATAACATAATCCGTATAAAGATGTTTCGAGCATATACTAAAAAACTCGACGACTGTCGCATAGAAATGCTTTTCCGCATGCCGTACAAAACAACAACGCAGGCATTGCTAGAGAAAACTTTCAACGCCTTCGCTTGAGACGTCCAAAGAAGAATGAAAAAGCTAGGCCGTGGAGAAGGAGAAACATTTGCCAAAATACGTGGCTAGTTATCACTAGGAAAGGCTAACATAAATACAGGCGCTAAAAATGATCATACGTTTGTATTTTTTTATATTATAATGCGTCTGTTTTATAATTCACGAATTAGTAATTGAAATTCTATTTATAATTATATCCTGAAAACTATACTTACTAGAATTTGGTAAAATATCTATTTCCTTAGCAAGAAATCTTCATATATAATAATAGAATCCGATGTGTCTGTAAAGTAAAGGTATGTATGAAAAATGAAGAGGCGATTATAAGATGAAAGATAATACAAGAGACACATCGATTTTTTGATTTATCTATCTGTCAATTAGCGCAAGATTCTGAAATTGCAATACGAATTTTAATACCAGTTTCACGGATAGATAGCTTGGCTTGAAACAGAATATAAACTGTATTTGGAGCTTTATTAAATTAGACGTCAGAAAAAAAGTTATTCTAAGGGGTATTCATTTATGGTTGTCAATGTATAAAAATTCTCTGACATGCAGATTTCCTTCGCCGTCAAAGCGAATGATAATCTTTGTATTTGTGTGGCGACTATTTGTTTCATAATGAGACTGGCTGCATTAGTGGTTATCGTAATGAGTATGACTTAAAAAAATATATCGAAAATAAATAATTGAATTTGAAATAAAACAAAACAGAATGATGCAACCAGATATTAAACGAACTATGAAATCTGAAAGCAGTGATAGCTCATTGATCAATGCTTCGCCTTGAAATTACAAAGCGCCGGGTTCGAATGCTGATCACGAGAAAAATGTCTAATTGTTTTTTTAAACCAACTCAAATCAATCGTTCTGTGCCTCGAAGAGCACATTATGGCGTCATAGTTCCCGGACGTTATTATCGATTTTGTTATGATAGCCATTAAAAATCTTCAATCGTTACTAGGGCAGTATGCAGGACTAAGATCTAAAACCCTCGAGTTAGATAAAAAAAAATTGTAGGAGGTATGGCTGCGGAATAAAATAACACAGGAACATAAAATCATAAGACGACAATAGCACACATTGCCATTGTATTCTGATTACAGCACGAATACACTTTTCCAATAGAAACACGATAAAATAAACCAAGGCCTCATAAAATTATGTCGAGTCTATATTATTCTCTTTGGTAATAAATGTAACGTACATAGTATTTTTTTTCTCTTTTAGATTGAACAAGATTGTTTAAAAAAAGCAATGTACATATACGAGCGAAGCTGTTGTTCATGTTTTTTTTTTTATTATCGTACGTACCTACATCACATGAATACACAATCCGCAACACCAAAAGAAGGCTGCCGAGGCGCGAGGGAAATCAATGGGCTGTGATTGGCTTTTGAACTTTTCGTGTGAGAGAAATTCAGACGTTGTTGTTATTTTCTAATAACGCCAGAGGTCGTAGAATCCATTTATTTTTGATCTATTGTTATTTACAGGATATCAATGCGCAAAGAGGTTTTCAAAATCTAATTTGATCCTTTTTTGAACACGCGTGTTAACGATCGAAAGGATTAATGTTTTCTAAACAAGTAGTACAACTTTTCTTAAAGTTATTGCACAACAGATAAATAAAATTACATTAGGTGTTGCGTGCAACGTAGGTTAAAGCTACTAAATTGACGATGAACAATTAATATTTTTTTTATAACTGGCATTGCATTGACGGTAGAAAACCATTAGTGACGACTGGATGATAATGAATGTGCTTAAAAAATTACATTTTACCGATTATCATTTTAAATAATTAAGTAACGGGAACTAAGAATAAACAAATTAATAAGTTCAATATTAAAAAGGAAAGCGGATGATTAAACAAAACCATTTAAAAACAATAAGCTTTTATAAAAATGCATTAAAATTAAAAAAATAAAATTATATTTTATTGTTATGTGAATATATCAAAATCAGATCTTATAGTCTTATACTAATGTCTAATAAGTTAGCAATACTTAAGTTAAAACCACGATATTAATATTTAATATTATTGCGAAGATATTAATAAATAATATTAATACACATATATTATTACCTAATGGTAATGAAATATGCGCATTAGCGTTACATTTATTAACATAAGGCCTTTTATCGCTATTTTAGTTTATTTCTAATGAAATTAATTAAAATAGGACTAAAGGCAAATACTGCTAGCCATGTTTAAAACAAATTAATTTCGTACTCATTTTAAGACTGTACTAATACTGTGCGTAGAGCTAATGACCCGATTTTAATATAAGCAATATGTATGTGATGTTATCACTTTTGTCCTAAAACAAGTCCGAAAATTTTGATCATAGCGTCGGTTCAGATGTGTGACGTGGTTTTATCATCGTACCTACGAATCTCAAAGTGCTTTTCTCATACTTTTAGTTACTTTATCCACCATTACATAACGTCGTGGACAGCTACAGCGTGATATTCTTGAGAAAAAATTTAAAACTATAATAAAAGGAAAGTGCTATTAAATGCTAGTGCCACTGTTCATCATGTGTAGGTACTACGAGCTAATAATGGAGTGTTGAAGTGTTTTCCTTTTACCAACAAGTAATGGTCTCAGCATTTAATAAATATACAAGGCACATCTTATTTTTTTTCGTTTCAACCATTAGAGGTCCATTGCTAGACGTATCTAACTATTGCTTCATGTTGCTAGCTTTTTGTATGTTCGAATAGAATGTTATTTGTGAGATACCATGTAAATTTAAAGTGCAAAAAAATCTGCACTTGTCTAAATTTCTAATAAAACTTTAACAGAGCTGTGTCAGAATGATTTAATTATAATCTACGATACTAATCAATTACTTTGATTGTAATATCAGAACTCAGAACATTCACATTCATGACTTTATATGTGTCTATTTTATTTCATGGTATTTCGATATGAACAAAATCTATACTTTTTACTTAAAATTAGAGTAATGCGAATGCCGAAATAGATGTTCCCTTTTTGTTGATGACTTTAATAATAACTTAATTCGAATATTACATCATATTGTTTATACTTTATGACACCAACTGTACCGAAATATCAATACGCAGGTTACAGCACATGTACTATATTGAAAGAAAAACGTAAGGCTACGAATGATCACTTTATTGATATATCTTATCAGCATAGACTGCAATGGTTATGAAGGTTATTCTATCAAATATTCGATCTGATTTAAGATTCAAAGAACTACCGTACATAAAAGATAGCTCGTTTATTATCGAAGTCATCTCTGATACTTTAATCTCCAAAAAGTGATTGTCAGTCATCTGACAGGTGAGCTCGGGTGCGACGCGGGCGACGTCCTCGGCTTAATGATACGAGAGGAAAAGGAATTAAATGAAAAATAAAAAAGCGAGATGAGATATAATTCCACTTTTTATATTAATGACCACAACATGAATTTCATTCGTGGCACATATATTTGATTATCGTAAACATATTCATCTCTTGAATATGTGTTATAATTTTCTATAGCCATACAAGGTTTACTTAATTTAGAAACATAAAAAAAAATACATAATTAAATTAATAGTAGATTTCCTCGTCTAAATTTGAAGAAAATAAAATTTGTCATTTCATGTGATAAGTCATTAATTAAACCAGTATCACATTTCTTATCTTAAAATACTTCAAGAGTCTACATTTTTAAAAAGTTTGACGATTAGCACACTAAATAATTATTGTTTTAAATTTTGCATAACACGTCGAATATCTCTAAAATGGACCAGCCGGTCGTTTTGCTGGGTGTCAACGGTCCGCTGTCATTGAGAAAGAAAGAAAGAGAGAGAGGGAATGGGGTCAGAGGGTAATGAGGTAAGGGATAAAGAGGGATAGAAAGAAAGAGGGAAACAGGGAAAAAAGGCGAGAGAGTGGGGGCAGAGGGGAACAGGGGAAAGAGAAAAAGTTATAAAGAGAGAAAAAATGAGGGAAGAAAGACACTTATGAATTGCTGCTCAAAAAAGTAATCCACGGAAAACTCACAGTTTTCCAGTAATGAATGACTCAATATTTAGTAAGTTGCTTAAATCAAGATTTTAACTTTTGAAATACAAAAAATAAAGAGAGAACAATATTTCATTTTTAATTGATATAAACAAATGAAGAGGTTTTAGATTCGATTGTATTTTCTTAATATTTTTCCCTCAGAATTCCGTCATTTATTAAATGACTAGCGATTCGCTCCGGTTTTGTACGAGTAACACTAATTACATATAATAAGATGACACTTGTAGGATAGAGGGGGTCGATCGGACCAGCCGTTTAAGAATCCAATACCCATATACACACATATATTTTGATACATATTTCTATGTATATTTATTTTATTTAAAAGGGTATAGTTTGAAAAAGTTACTTATTTAATTCAACTTCTTCAAAGCCAATGCTTTAATAAACTCGAGGACATCGAGTAGGTCATATTTACAATAAATATTATTGGGCACACGAAAGTTTTCTATTAATCTACGCCTTATAAAAAAACAATATATGTTATCCTCTTCATACCACTATAAAAAAAATTAATTCTTATACTGACCCAAACCCCTAACAGTAGTTGAATATATATTAACTATTTCATTCTCTTCCTGGAAATTCGGCAGTAAACATATGTAACATTATGTGTATACGTAAAACCATGAATACATGTCTAACTTGCGTAACGTTATTACACGAAAGGCCCCTCGGCGTGGAAATCGAGGAAAATCTCAGATACCCACTCTGAATAATAATCCAAAAGTTTCACTCTCCAGTAATAAGATAAAGCTAAATAAAAAACGTGCGGACTATAAAAACGGCAAATTTTATGCGTAATTTAAAACTTATGTGTCATGAGTTTTATCAGGCTCATTTTCCAATTTTATTGTTAACTTTGGTCGAGTTTATCTTTCGTCTCAAATTATAAAATATAACCGGCCTTCGGTCAATACCTAAAAGCCATATGATAGTACGTACGCAATTTTAGGACATACAATATTTGAATTGATTGTATGTAAAATGAAATATGTGGAGAAAAATATTTCGACATATGTTATTTATTGTATTTGCGTTATATTAATTATTATAATATATATGCACATACACATATTAAATTACTTCCCACAGAACAGTTACGTGTGTTCATTTATAACAATAAATATTTAGATACATAACATAATACATGTAGTGTCAATCGTTATTGAGAACAAATAATATACGGACAATATATTACTAAAAGGAAGAAGTTCAAGAGTCCTTTTTCTTCTGCGTTTATATTAAAGAAATAAAGAAGAAAAGAGAATTAATATGTCATCGATTGGATAAACCAATCGACAAAAAAATGTCAAGAGAATAACATGATTCATACGGATGAAACCAATCATCTCAAAGAGTACGTAATCTGTAAAAAAAATTGAAGTGTCTGTCTGTGATTGCATAGTAATTGTATTTTTAATGTCCATGGGATTATTTACACTACTCAAACAATCCTTTTCAGAATTTTTCAGAGTTTTTTCAGGGTACTATTTAGAACGACTGAACTGATCTTTATGGTATTTTCACAGGATGACAGAAGAACTTATTATTACACATAAAGTATTTTTTATTGCGAAAATTCTTAAATTTCCTTGAAAATTTGGGAGACTATTAAAAAGAGGCAAAGTTTGAAATTACGCATCAATTAATGCCCAGCATTTACATGAAACAGCCACAATATTTATAACAATACATATAATACAATGTAAATAACAAATAAAAAAATATAAAAATAAGTCTATAGTGAAATAGATTAGCATGTTTTCGGTGTAATAATAGTATTCGTCCCTCTGAAATAATTTGACATAGTATAGAAATAAATCGAGAGCAGTGCCGGGATCAGGATTAAGAGCAGGAGAGAAATTAAAATTTGGCTCGAGACCGGGATTGGAATGAAAAGTGCGACCGAGGCTAGGAGGTGAGAAGGTCGAGAACGAGGTCGGACTTAAGAGCGAAACGAGATCGGAATCGAGGGCGGGACGGAATAACCATCCAGAGCGTGACCGGTGCCATGATCATGGTCGACAGCGTGATCATTCTATATAAAAAATGAAGGAATTCATTCTATGGCGATGAAAGATGCTGTGCAATATAGATGTATGCATAAATTTAAAAGAATATCAATAACTGCTATAAAATTTACATGTATTGTAGATTTGTATGTAAGAGACATTCACATCTCAAATTTCATTCGATTTCAAATTCTGGATTCCTTTTGTGTTGTTTTTATTCTATTCTGTTGCTATTTTAAATTAGGTAGAGATTTATTTTAAGTACTGTTTAGGTATAATAAATTTGTTTTTATAAAATGTTTATTTAAACTTTGTTTTATAAACTTTATTATTTTGTTTATAAATAAGTATCATTTTAAGTATTGTTCATTATTTTCCCTTTTGAACTTTTTACTAAAAGGCCTCGTTTCAATTTCTAGGTGTGTAGTATGCGTCTATCTAAATAGAATTGTAGTTAGTTCGTTACTAAATAATGTTAAGTGCATGCGGCTAACCCCTTCCGTGTGTAAGGCACATAAAATGGTATCATGGAATTACTAGGAAACTTGAAAACAAGCTGGTAATAATTTGAAACTTTATCATGTAATTTTACGATATTACGTCCTCGTTCATTATTTTAAAATTATCGTCTCTTTGTTTTGTATTATGGCATCACGATAGATTCAACCTCGCCTATATGGTTCAGAACTCGATGCCGTTATTATTGGAAATTAATAAGCTTTCATCACATTGTTATAGCCAAGCAGTTTATTATAAATTATTATGTACGGTGACTATATTCTATAATGATGGCGGTTTGGAATTAAAATTACTAGTGATAATATTTGATTTCATGGTCATTTTTTAACCAAAAAGGAAAAAACGGAGCACAATGTTAAGTTCTAATGAGAGACATGTAAGTTTCTTTTGGCTCGCCTGTTTACGTTTGCCCATGAAAACATTACCGTTGCCGAGCGGAGGGAGCGGGTTACCGAAATTCTCATTCACCGGACGAGATGCAACAACTGAAAGGTCGCAAAAGATGAAGCTGCTACCTTACGTCCGTATTCTGTGCGAGTGTGGTAATTCACCGCTTGAGCCGGCTCGTAAACATACTCTAGTCAAGTTGGCTGCGGTATGGCTGTACACAGTAAAGTTATGGTATACACGTGTAAGTAATGTTGCGTAAACACCATAAAGAATATAAGTTCAAAAAAGTACATTATAGGTAGCTTAGCAGTTCGAATAGTATACGTTTTGCGATGATTTCTAGATATGTCAAAATAACGCCAATATATAATAAATCAATAGCTGATAATGGTGGTTTTATAATTACTTACTTCTTTTCCGTACACTTCTAGCGCTTTGTTGGTGGAATAATGATTGCTATTTTAATTTATTTGGGAATCAATTGTAAGTTTATCTTATAAATCTACAAAATTGCATTTAAATTCTTCATAACTTCTTAATTTATTTATTCTTTGCTTTACTTTACCTGCATTTTTCTAAGTGATTGATGTGAGTAATTGAAAGCGCGAAACAAAAAGCTTGCTTGCTTCTTAAACATAGGAGAAAGCCACGTGGGTTTGAGCGGGAAAAAACAATTCACACTAATCGTAACACGCGGCTTCTGGCCTGGCGCTTTGTTTATGGTTATGGCATAGCATTGTTTCATAGTAACATTGTTACGTGTTTAAAACGAAATGGAAAAATGTTAGAAGTCAGCGGGATTAGGGTTACAAAAACAGACTCGCCTGCATGCCTGCACTTTTCCTTTTCAAAATTTTAGCTTTTGTTGTACAACGAAATTGTACAAGAATGAAAAGAAATAAAGGTATTGTTCCATTACAGAATTTTAAAGGGGTGTAAATTTTGAAGAATCGCCTTTTCGTAGGATGGAAAGTTCAAGTGCTCTAAGGTAATGCAAAAATTATACTGGATAGATGGTTCAGATATCTCGTTCCATGGCTTATTAATGCCGGTAACTGCACTGTGGTGAGGCAAATTATTTATTAAGATCTTTAAAAGATATTTACCTTTTCTTCTATGAAATAAAGCCTAAGTGTTGTTACGAGTTAAAATAAAAAATTTTCTATGAAAATCTCGTGCAATTCGATTTGGTAATTCCAGAGGTTAGGGTCTTATAATAAACAAATAAAAAAGTAGAGAAAAAATTGAAAAACAATAAAATCTAGTTGTATTATTTTACTCTTCATCTTTAGGTGTAAACAAACTCATGATATCGTATCTTTAACATAAGCAGAGTCATAAATAGGTATTTCAAAAATTGTGACCAAACAATACTTGCAAATTTAAAAAAATAAAACACATTGTTTTTTATTGGCACATTTTATTTTGTTATTTTTTAAACGTATTTTATAGATCAATTTCGCACAATAAATCAAGAACTATTTTGCGTGAATAAAAATTATTTTAGTTATCGGCCAGTTATTTGTTAACGTCACTTGGCAAAATCGGGCCTTGGACTGTAACTAGTCTATCGGCAAACACATTAATTTTGTATTATTTGTTTGTTCACAACGGATCCTTCATTTACTATAGCAAATTCAAAATGATGGATTGATTTCACTCTTAAAGCTATCGACAATTCCGCAAAGAGTTCAATTTTCGAATCAAATTCTAAAGCTATGTGATCAAAATATGAATAACAATATATGAGTTTAAGCTCAGAAATATCGCCATTTATATTGAACAGGAAAATCTTTGTGCTTAATTGTGAATGATCGAAGCCTCCTCCACGCCACTGCTTTTATCAAAGTAAATTGCTCTTGAATAGCGAAACATATGTCGGCTTAATCATAAATACGTCTAATAAGGATCTGCATCAATTCATCCGAAAATAAGTATTTTTTTTTATTATTATGTACTTATTTGAACAGTTTGTTTTTGTTAAATAAATCATGTGCTACAGAATTTAAGAAACTTTTTTTCTTCAAAGAGAAACATAAAGATAAGTAAATCTCATTAATTTTCTAATGTTCGTTTTCACGAGTTTTTCAGCTTACTCATTCGATAAATGATCTATGAGAAAATTATTATCGTTCTTAACTGTTTTTTCAAATTAATTGAAAATCTTTTAATTAAAAAAAAAGCGATCGAAACATTAATCGTTTGAAACGTACTAATAAAGTGAGACGATTTAACGTGTACGGGCTATAATTTATTGTCCTCAAAATTTATCACTGGCAATGTACTGCCATAAGTTTGTCTAACGCAGACCGTTAGATATTTTGTACCAGTTGCGAAGTACGAGGAAACCACATCGTGGACGTCAGATCGTCACATGCTGTGTAGACCTTTCTTTTGCTTATGTTACAAGTTATTCTGCGTGTGAGAAGTTTTTATTTAATTTCTATTATTATAAATTTTTCAAATTAGGAAAACAATGAAATAGGCAAAATATTGAAATTAGATTAAAAACTGAGATATTGCACTTATCATCCACAATCGGTACAAATTTAGTGTAAATTTAATAGAAAGATATTTTGAGGTAGATCGCCGGGAAACGATATTGAAATGAGAAGCAAAGAGCACTGAGTTTTCTACGACAAAAAAGATGCAGACTTGATTATGAGCAAAAATTAATTTAATGTACTACCTTGTACGGTCGTCTATGTACCTTCGGTGTTCTATTCTCCCTAATTATGTGCCTTGTTCAGCTACAGGAGTTAATATTTTACAATCGTTACTTTGATTGTAAAAAGTTGACAGCGGAGTGTTTCAAAATAAGTACTTTTTAACTATAAATATTAATATTTTAAACACAACATTTAGTTTAACATTTAAATGTTAATTCGAGGGTTTGTTGTTAACAACAAACCCTCGAATTAAATTGCTTCAAAAAATTACTTGCTAAATTTAAATGTTAACTGACAGTTTGATTTCAGTTACGTCAAGCGAATAATACACTAATTTCAAAGATGCTGCAAGTTTCCGAAATGGATTTCGAAAAAAATCCCGATTCTTGTCTATTACTATAGACTATACGGAAAATAATCAAATTAAAACTAAAATATACCGACTGTGGATAGACCGTCAATGTCAAAACACTAAAATGGCAGATTCGAAAGTTACTCCACGCACCTCGAACATTATTTCTAAGATCACCTTTTAATTGTTAATTGTGAAATTGAAACAACTTATTTTGATGTGTACAGTTTTGCTTTAACAATTAGCAGTTAATGAGAGTTTGAAGCACACCGCTCTTAGGCTTGTACCATTAGTTTTTTCATTATGCGAATGTAGATTTAGAGCTCGTTTAGCTAAGACAATTGCATAGTGTTATCGGTGATAAAATCGAAAACAGGAAATAACGAGTACAGACGAAAGAGAAAGCCAATACTGAAATCGTAATGATCCAACTGCAGTAAAAAAATAAATTGGTCATTCCAATTAAAAGTTTGAATAATCTAACGAATTTACATGGTTGATTTTGAGCTAACCAATATTTTGGTTGTCTTAGGTGGGACAGGATTATTAGATTAGGCATTATATCACAACGAAATATATTCAATCCAATCTAGATTCGAACTTGGTTAGTAATATTTATTTCAGTTTCAATAACTGATGATGGAATCGTATTGAGAGTAAGGAAAAATCACGGCTATTGAGAAAAAATAATTGTATTTTCACCAGTGGAGATTGCAAACTAGTGCCAATAATCGACGTTTATGTATCAAACTTAAAGCCCGATTAATTACAGTATTTTATTGTTATAAACTCACGCCTATTTTCACATGGAACCAGTTTCGGATCTAGGGAAGGGCAAATCGGGGCACCGGCCCCGAACGGTAGTTTCAGGGTGCGCCAAAATTATCCATACTAGTCCATACTAATATTATAAATGCGAAAGTAACTCTGTCTGTCTGTCTGTCTGTCTGTCTGTTACTCTTTCACGCCTAAACGGCTGAACGAATTTTGATGACATTTGGTATGGTGATAGATGATAACCTAGAAATGGTCATAGGCTATAAATAATCACGCCATCGTTCTAAGGGGGTAGGCAGTAGGCAGATAACTAAATTGAGTTAGTGATTTTTAGTCGTTTTTGTTGGGACTTTTGCTCTTTCACGTCTAAACGGCTGAACGGATTTTGATGAAATTTAGTAAGGTAATAGATGGTTACCTAAAAACGGATATAAGATCAAAATGATCACGTCATCGTACTTAGGGGGTAGGAAGTAGGCAGAAAACTGAATTGAGTTAGTGATTTTTTTATGGTTTTTGCTGGGAGTTTTGCTCTATCATGCCTAAACGGCTGAACGGATTTTGATGAAATTTAGTTAGGTGATAGATAGTAACCTAGAAAAGGATATGGGCTATTAATATTCATGCTATCGTACTTAAGGCGTAGGCAGTAGGCAGAAAACTAATTAAGATAGTGATTTTTAATCGTTTGTTTTAAAAGTTTACCTCATTCACGCCTTAACGTCTGAACGGATTTTTATAAGACTTGGTTAATTTGAAGATAGGATCCTAGGCACGGACACAGGCTACTTTTACGGCGGAAAATACCTCATTCCCGCGGAAATCTAGCGTGATCGTGTCAAGAAGCGCATGACGCCATAGCTACTGAAATGATTTTGATGTTTTTTAAACTGAGTGTTACTAAGACTTCAAGTTAGTATTTGATCACTTTTCTAACTTAGAGGGTAGGTAGGCGCCATAATTTAGGGAATTTATGATAAAATTTTGATGCAACTGTCTTTATTTAACAGTTTTACTTGGATCGAAACTTAGCGACATTCCATCACACTACTTAACTTATAGGGTTGGAAGGTACCAAAATTCAGACCACTTTTAGCATTCATTTTCGCATTCGATCATTTCGAAAATCGCATTCGCTATGACGATAAATAAAGCTCAGGGCAAACATTAAAAGTAGCCGGCATTAATTTAGAAAAGAGTTGTTTTTCTCACGGACAATTATACGTGGCTTGCTCACGTGTTTCAAGTCCACAGAATCTCCATGTGTTGGCCAGAGAGGGAAAAACAAAGAACATAGTTTACAAAAATGTACTACAGTAATAAGGCCTCTTATTTTTAGCTTCCTACATTATTATACTACTTACATTAAGTTAGTACTTCCTACGCAGACGATGTTGCGGATGTCACACTGTCTAACATCGGGGGTTGGCAGGTAGGTAGTTAGTAGTATTTTAAACCGATTTACATTATTTACTTTTTATATTTACTAAGGAAACATTCGGAGCTATCCATTATGTGCTTAGGTTGCTTTTGAACAAATTTTGATGTGAAGTTGAGGACCGGACCACGATAGTGGGACATTGTTGCAGGGGGACTTACAGCCGGGAGAAAACAAAAAAACTTATGCGGACGAAGTCGCGGGTAAAAGCTAGTAATATAATATGGTTGGAAAAAAAAAACTAGCTACACAAAGCGCTTAGCATCCAAGGCACGTTATTGTATTGAACATATCTATGGGGCCATTCCGAAATGCGTTGCCATTAGCAGCGCAGCAGTTTATGGCCGCAACATATAGTGGCGGGAATTTTAATGAATAATGTACTAATTTTATAAGTAATTAACGATAAAAAAATATTTGAAATATATTTTAATTTTTGTTCCAGAAAAGTTTTCGACCAAAAATTAAAAACAGATATGTTTTTTAATCTATAAAAAATATCAAAAACGGTAATTATATATGATTGAAGTTTTACTTATTAACTTTGAAAAATCTAAAATTAAAAAAATAAATTCTGATCACTCCAAACATATGGTTCACATATGATATGGTTCCTATATACAATTTTGCGTCACACAAATGAAAAAGTTATTAGCTAATAGATAATAAAGAGGGCAATTAATCAAAGTTTTTTTATGTAGTGATCATTAAAAATGCCATCCATTACATATTTTGAGTATTTTTAACAGTTTATCTCAAACATCGGAAAGATGGCGCGTGACTATCAACTTTCTGCCCCGGCTCGAAAAAATCATAGATCAGAGGCTGCATGAAACCATCTCTGCATGTCTCCTTTGCTTCCCTGATATCGATCAATAGTTTTATGAAAGTCCGTCGGTTTTAAGTGCTTAAAATTTGGTCCTCCTTTAATATGCCAACAAGTTGGTCTGCATAAAATTTTCTAGAGCCGCCTTCCATCACTTTCACTCTGTCAATTCAACTCATTTATTGTGAGACCTCGGTTGTTTCATTGACATTTCATCAATCGTTTCATATACAGATATGACAGCGATTTGGCATTTACAAGTCTTTGAAAACGCCTCCTGTTAATCCTTCCATAGAACACTTTCGCTAAAACGATTTCAGATTTGTTAAACTGTCTTATGTTTAACACTCGCTACGTTATTAATTTACATCTTTTATTTTACAGGATATCAAAATGTATATATTGTTTTAAGCCAATGTAACACAATAAAGCGTTTCAAATCAATGCTGATGTATAATTGAATTTAGAATATAAGACTTTAATATATTGCTATATTGATGACAAATCAAAAATTAAGTAAATTGGGTTGATTGTGGATATAAGTTTAACAGCATTTCGATTTCAAAAAAAAAAAGATGTCCACTGTCATGTCAAACGTATAATTCACATGAAACAATAGTCGTTAATTTACATAACACGTTTATAATAGAAATTTATACATAGATAAAATCGACATCTCGACAAATTAATACAATCTTTTAAGAGTTTTATCGATTTTCATCAATATAGTTTCAGAAATACAAATTTATGATATAATGCTTTAGTAGAGTAACAATGGTTTAGCATTAATGAAAGTCTTCCGAGAAAATCACTGTAAAGATATTGCAAATGTAGGTCAAGACGAAAAGTCGTCTCCAAGGACGATCTGACAGATAGAGAGATGAATCGCCAAGACGTGATAACCTTGCAAAGAGTTTTCCTCGAGATCTAGTGGTCATGAACAGAAACAAGCGCACTGTTACAGGAAGCAATAGCAAAACGGTAATTAATTATATCGAGAACCTAAATTTCTAAATTTAAAATACGATTGGATGTTGTAATAATGAATACATACTTTTTATTAATAATACCATTATAATGATAAGTACATAAGTATTGTTTAAGAGTCACCACAAAGTTATCAAATTAAATCGGCAGCATATTATTATTTTTTGCTGCTAAGGAACCTTCCTTCCGTGACAGTTATCGATCATTGGTTGTTCTGCTATATAACCTAGCTACTGCCATTTCAACTAATTTTGTAAGCTCCTCCAGTTTTTATTTATATTTTTATTTTAATTTAATATTTTTCCTGATTCGGGTGCGCTATGTGCATGATTATACTCTTCAACCTTTTGTAGATTATGATACGCAATTCTGCAAAAAGAGAACAGTCCAGAAAATAGATATAAAAGGGATTTTTCGTAGACACGACTCAAATTGTTAAACACCATATAGCTATGATGTATATTAATTTTATTTTCATTGCGCTGCGCTTTTAGACCGCTGTCGCAATGAAAAAGTTTTCTATTTGTGTCAGGTACTACAATCCACTGCAAAGGTATACATACCCTCCCGAGCTTAAAGCCCTTAAACCTTTCGGATTATCGGTGAGTTTATCCCCCCTATTCCGCGTGCTGGCAACCAAAAAAAAAACCCTCTCACGATCATCCAGTGCGGGTAGAAGGCTTCTAATGACCGTCGTCACAAAGCGGTGACAACATTCGAGGCCAGCGGTTTAATGAACTGTCGAAGCATAGAGCAAGCGGTTTGGTAAGCCATTGGTCATTCTGCAGTGATCAGAATTCCACACTCGACCTTTTAGTTAAAAAGCAACGCACTGACCAATAGATCGCCGTCGTAACACAAATTAGTAGCTGAACTTAATATAGTACATGATAATAATTAATAAGTCAGAGAAAATATAAAGATTTCCACAGATAAAAATATTAGATAATAAATTACTTTTATAAGAATATGAAAATGGTTTCACAGTAGAAAATTTTATTCAGTTATTGAAATTTACGACGATAATCATTTTCAATTACATATAATATTTGACTATTTTACAATACATGTGAATACCTAGTAATGAAATAAAAAATAAGGAATATTAAATGAATGTAAGATAAGCAATGTATGAATGTTTTTAATTATTTTGATTAAGTCCTACTAGGCTGTGTAGCCAGTCATATAGCGTCATATGAAATATATTTGCTGCTTAATTTTGCAACAAAAGTATAGAAAAAATCTATCGAGAGAATGCATATGATGGAACGGTCAATAAGAGACAACCTAAAAAATTGTATGAAGATTTACTAAAAACAAAAAGCACATGACAGTAAAAATATGAGTGTGCAACATTTTCACAAAATATGTATAACATCAATAAATTTTTCACTACCACTTGTAAATTAAAATTTGTATTATATATTTTTTTAGATATCATAATTATTAATGAATAGTTATAGAATGTAGAAATTATATAATAAAACACTCAATGAGTTATTTCGAAAAAGTTTTTACATGTGAAAATACAATTACAATTAAACTTGTTACTACAAATGAATATTTGAATGATGAGGAAAATTAAATCGGCATAGAAGAAATTATAAATGACAAACTTGAAAGCAGGGAAGGATGTGGGAGGTACATCAGAATATTAAAAGATGGTAGAATTAGAGCGTCACGTCTGTTGTACGGACTCTTTTATAAACGTTGGAAACGTGATAGGGCATTCAATATTTATTGCAAAGCCGTCATTGTAGCCCTGTATAAAGGAGAGGCTTACGGCAGGTTCGCGGAAATTACCGCTTTATAAATTTTCTCACTTAATTATAAAGATAGCGAATGAGACTGCAAGTAAGATCTGGAATGTATAAGTGGCATTTTGCAGGAGGATCAAAATGTATGGTATTAATTTTTTCTCTACAAAACATAATCGAAAAATTTTTGGCGAAATACCAAAAGATTTCCTATATTTTCGTAAATCTAGAACGTGACACATATTTAAAGGAGAGCCAATAAGGGATATACAGTGAATAGAACCATGTTTATTGTCATGAACAGTAAAAGTGTTTTATAAACGCACACGTTTGTCTGTCCACAATGAATCCGTCGTCCTTATGAAAACTGGGTCTAGCGGAAGAAATTGATAGTTGAAGGATCAGTGGAGACACGTCTCTGCTGTGTTTGTATTAGGAAGCAGCGGTCACGATGTTACCGTCGAGAATTAAAAAGAAAAACGGGCAATTTTTTTATTTTCATTTGTACAATTTTCCTATTTTTTTTATAATGTTTTAACATTTTTTTTTATGTATTTTAAAGTAGTAAACTAAAAAAAAATCGGTTGACCTTGCAGGCCATCCCTAAAACTTCCTGCTATGATAAAAATTGATGTGTCTTTGAACTCTTTAAGTTCAAAAATACCTCAAGTTCAAAACCCTTTAAGCTCAAAAACTTGTTTCAAAGATCAAAGATTCATCTTTAACCTTTTCGAGTTCAAACATTCGACAAAACAGTTGACCTTATAGACTATTCCAGAAAATTTTTTTTTACTTTCAAACTCAGTCTTCGAAAATTTGCGAGTGGTTTGTAAGTTAATAATTAAAATATGCTTTTAAAATGATTTGCTAATTATGTTTCTTCAACGAATTGCTGAAACTATATTTTTTTAATTTTCAATCTACTATAACTTTTGAAAAGGTCAACCACTTTTCACTTAGTTAACAGCAATCGATGCAGTTTTGCGAGTCCTATAAATAATTTGTAAACAAAAATTAATCAGACAAAATATTACGGAGTTTTTAAAAAACCTTTTTTTCGATTTTGTTGTTCACGATATTTCACGAACCAATCAACGCATTTTGTCCGGCCAAACAGCGACCGACGTGATTTTTTGATGTTAAGAGTTGATTAGTTTTAGAATCGATCGGTGAAGTCGTTTAAAAGTTATTCAAAAACAGATTTGGTAATATTTTTTTGGAGTTTTTTGAGATTTCTTAGAATCTACCAAATCAGTTCAAATTTTCAGGAAATCTAAGTTTGATGGAACTCTTTGGAATTCCTAAGTTTGGTTTTAAACAGTCAAGTCGTTCGAAAGTTAACACACACACACACACACAACGCGCACGCGCGCACGCACACACGGCCACACACATATATACGTGTGTATATGACATGTACACATAGTGACATCCACGCAGGAACTGTCAAAATAGCTTCCTAGGACCTTAAAACATCGAGATCTAAAGAAAACTCGATTTTCGAAAAACGGAGTAAAAACAATAACTTTCCGATTTTCGAAACTTTTTAATTTTCTTAGCGGGTAATTAAAATACTACTTAAAGAAAAATAGAATTAACCTTTACCAGCTGTCTAATGAACTTATCTAATGATTCTAATCAATTTCGTGTCTTTGCCTAACAAACAAGATTTGCATTACATAGAGGTGTACGATAAAAAAATACACAAAAAAAAAAGCTTAATAAGCCGCCATTGATGGGTAGAAAAGTATAAATTAACAATGGCGCAACGCCGACGTTCGCCGAGCATTCCCAAAGTTAATACGTTCCAAACAGCGATCGCGAAACGGGCGCTTACGTGAAGACACGTTATTGCGAGTGGTCCGACGAAGCGTATTTTTCTGAAATGTTCTATTTTGTTATTATTTGCACTAAGGAATTATTCATATTGATTTATTTTTTTTAGTTTTTTTCTTTGACGTGGGTGTAATTTTTTGTGAACTATTTATTGTTATTTGAAATCCGTTTAATTTATCTATTAATTAATGTTTTTGAACATAATTTTATTATACTACACCATTCAATCTAAAAAACGTCATCAAAATCTAAAAAAAATTCTGTAAAAAGTTTGCTTTTGTGCTTTATGATTGTTCAATACTTTTTTTTTATTTGAAAAACTACTTTTTAATTGCTGAGGGTACAATTTTATATAAAATTTAAGTAAATGTATATAAATTGACGTATACCTTACCCAACAAAAAAATATTTATCAAAATCCTATACTTTTGTCCAGTAAGCATAAATGCTGAATATTTTTTATTTCATACCTTCTTTACAATTCTGCAATTTATAGATATATTTAATTTATATACTTCTTTAATTTTCTACAGATTGAAATAGAATCTTATTTAAAGTATACCCAACTCAATAGAAAAGTCTTCAAAATCGGAACATCAAATAAAAAATCATGAATGGAAATACATAAGAAAATCGCGTGAAATGGGACGCGCTCTCTTTTTCTTATTGGTCAAAAAGAGTATCCAACGATAGGGTAAGTGTAACTTCCAAACAATGAATAGTAACTATTTGATGCTAATCATTAAGGAAGAAATAAAAAGAAGACATACTTCAAGTTGAATTCATTTGTATAAGTCTCCAAAACAAAGTTTTTTACAATTCTATTATAATAACATTAAAAACAAGATGATCAATTCTGGGAGGGGTGACCAAATAGGTATAACATCGGAAACAGATTTTTTTGCTTTTTTTACGCAGGCAAACCCATGGGCGGTCGATAGTACTATATTAATAAGCTCATACAGCAGATTCAATAGCAAATTAGGGTAGTTTCCGTGTTTATGGCAGTCGTTGGCGAGGCGGCAGGACGCGTGACGTTATCTACATAATGGGCCCGGGCGAAATCTCGTTAACGTTAACACGTACTTAGAAAAATTGAGCAGCAAGAGGGAAGGAAGAATTATGCAAATCGTTATCACAGACCGAAAAATTCAACCCTTCGCACGCCGGTCACGGACCGCTACCTGTCGGTCGGGCTCGCGCATCTATCTACGACTATCTTGCAATTACGGACGGACACCTAAATTTAAGGCTTTATTTACATCCCCATTCAAATTACAATCAATGATAAATCCATAAAGGTAAAAATATCATATTTAAAATCTAGAGAGGTGAATTAAAAATAAATTAAAAAAAAATATAGACACGAATATTCACATTCAGTTATCGTTGTATTCACATGTCAGCTATAACATGCACTTAAGCTTAGCGACGCGGCCTTCAATAAGAATAACAACAAACCTTTCGAAGAGTTAATACATGAATGCGCACTGTGAGATAGAAACCGAAACTGTTTGTCAAAACATTAATTGAAGAATAAAATCTACAAAATACTCCTGTTATTTCCCTACAGTTAGCCCGTAAATAAATGTCAGCATAAACAATTTTTACAAACACCAAAAGGCACCGACTTGCATTTTTTTCCTTAGGTCGTGCTCGAAGATAGAATTGTAATATGTAATAATCTGATAATTGTAATAATCTGTAAATAATTCGCCATCTCCTCTTTTTGGAATGTATGTTAATATGAACACCGCCTTCCGATCTGTAAAACTGTAATTTATTTTCGTCATACATCGTGAGCTGTTAATCTAAAAAAAAATATTGTATGATCGATGTTATTTCTGAAATGACTTTTTTTTTTTGACGTATAAACTAGCCAAATCAAAGAATGTATTAAATCTATCAAACTTTATAATATGGAAGTAAATAATCCAAATAATTTAATAATAGTGTATTTCCAGAATTATTTTGTTTCTTTATGTAAATTATAATTCCGAGTACATTGAATATATTACGGTCGATAGTCGCTTTTATTGTACTATAATTTTACTATAACAATTGAATATGAAAAAAAATGTGTTGCCATCAACGAGAGGCTATATATAGTTAACATTCAAATGTTATATATTAAAACATTGCAAACTATTTCTGCATCATTACGAATTCGAAGCCAATACAATTATTGTATCTATAGCAACTGAGATGTAAAAGCAATTAATTACTATACCAATGAGTGAAGCTCGTTGTCACATAAATACCTACTTGATCACTTCACTGAGCCTTCCTTAATCTCATAAGTAAAGTTTCTTTATGTTGAAGACAGAAGATTTTCGAGCTTAGCGAGTTTGTTAAGCGTAATTTCTCCTTATGGATCACAGGAAGTTTTGAAGGGCTATCTTACGAAACAACTATGAGTTCGACTGGGCATATAGGCCAAGGATTACTGTAGGAGATTTGTTGTGAGCAACTGACATCCTGAGTATTTACCTGGGTCGAGATGAAATGTAAGCAAAGTTTTTGCACCGAAAAGAATAGGGCGTGTAATTAAAAGAAAACTGGATTGAAAAAAATGTCGTAAAATGTTATTTATTATTTATGAAATAAATGAATATTATCATCATCATATTAAGAATTACGCTGGTAGTTGAGTACTCAGTGTTCTGGTCTCAAATCAGAAGGTGCCTGGTGCGTATTCTAGATAGAAGTCAAGTTATAGCATACGTCACGTATGTTATATGGCATTTCATATAACATACGTGACCCATATATTGTGTCTACCAAATTTTACGTGGAGAATCATCTGTAGTAGTTATAAAGGAATTTATGAGGCTTGTTAATTGCAATATATTCAACTCTGTATCCGCATGAAAAAAAAAGTCGATTAAAAAGTCCACATTTACACTATGATCCGATAGGTATTATTGTATTATAACAAATTATGAATCATAAAGTTATGTCGCTAATATATGGTGATATAGAATGAAAACGAGATGAAGCCATAAAGATTTAATTCCTACGGTGTAGCCCTCAGACACGTTAGATTTTTATCTTGATTTTACATTTAGATTTTTTAGAGTTCTCGGTTGAAGTTGTAGAATATCGAAAGATGTTCAGAATGAGCTACATAAGCCGGGGCAGCGAACGTAAATTAGTTTAATTGGAAGATAAGCGAGAATCTATCGAAACACTTAAGATGAGGCTCATGGTCTTGATGCTTATGTAAGTGTATGTGTTTGTAATGAGATTTTTTGCGTGTTTCACTTTATAAGGGCGAAATCGATATGCGAACGTCGAAGATCGCCATTCTTGCGGTACCCTTTTAAGATCAATTTAATCATCGATAACGTACGAAAGAGAAACCTCAAGGCGACGCGTTCGCGTTGTAAGATCGTCCCGACGCAATCGGACGCGTGGACGTTCGCGCGGCGCGTGCGAGATCGCACGCGTTCCAATTCGCGGACGGTGTCGTCGGCGATACGGCGCGGGGATTATCAAATTAACAAGGGCCGAGGGCGTCGGCGCCGAGTTCAGCCTTCGTGCCTCGTTCGATACGAAGCGTTTACGCGCAAACTTAGCTAAATTGTCCTTTTAATAAACGCAGCACGAAATTCCATTTGGACCGCGTAAAGGCCGCCGAGCACGTGATAAACCTATTGCCGTAAACCATTGCGCCGTTGTTAAGCGGGTATATATTAGCCGCCGGCCGGGCCGTGAGTAGCGACAACGTAGCTTTTGATTATTTCAAACAATTATGCAGCGAATACCGAAATAAATGTTATGGTTTCGGTGGCTTTTTTTTTTAGTGTAACGGAGTCGACGTAAATGTAAATGTGGATTTCGATTTGTGTCACTTTGTATGTATAGCCTCTGCGAATTTCATTTATGGTTAACGCGGAACCTAAGGTCTCAAGCGTATATGGTGTTTCTGCCGCCCACATTATGGATTCGCTTAAAAGTTTGATACATTAAGTTAAATAAAAAAACAGTCAATACAGTAATCGCTTTAAAGGAAACGGAATACCTAAAAGCGAAAAATGACGTACACCTGAAAAAACGCAACGTATAAGCAAAACGCATGTAGAGGGAAACAGCAATGGACTCTGAACTCATATCCTTGAAATGAGATCAGAAAAGGTAAGTGTATAACATAAAAAAGTTTGTACATACTTATACTTTGTTTTTCACTTCGATCTTCGTAGAAGTATATATTAAATTGAAAGGAAACTTTTTAGTGTTTGCATCTATGATAAACATGCAAATGCGCATGATACCGTCGTAATAGCCCGATCGAAAGAGATAGAAAAACCGTCTAAGTTTGAATCACATTTGAACGTCCAAAGATTTTTATTGTACATATGAACAAAATATATATTATGCATGTAAATAGCAAAACGTAGTTTTATATGAGGAATGAAGCAATTAGATGTTAAGGTAGTAGAGAAAGTATATCCCTTCACGGTATTATAAAGAATTATGTCAATCAAACAGATCGACATACTGAATTATATCAAACAGACATATTTTTTGGGTTTGTTGTGTCGAACGAATAAGAGAGGGTATTGATGCTATGTAAAATTCAGTATATTGGTTTCTATATAGGAATGATGACATTTCTATATATCTACACGGGCTATCCAGAAAAATAGCCAGTGTGAATTTTATAGGTGAAGCTTAATCTATACGCTTATGCCGAATTTGTTTACATCATACATTCTGGTTTTAATTTATTTTACGATAATAATTAACGGTAGTTGTTGTTAGAAAAATCATGTATTTTAGCCCTATCAGAATAGTTGAGATGCTAGATCATTCCAATACCTTCATACATAATGACTGACCTATTTACTTATTCAAACTTCTGGAACTTTTCTCAAATTAATCTTCTAGAATGTTTACCGAGCGTTGGCGGTCGCATTTAGGCGTACCGACAGGTTACGAGAAAACCCCTTCGAGAACTCGGTTAAAATTAACCGAAAACCAGTGTAAAAAAAGTTGGACTTACTTAGCTTCTTTATAATATTTTTAAGAAGGAAATAACACGCGAGCCACCTGAGAGTTAGTATTCAACGCCGCCCATATTCACCCGCAACCCCTGAGGAATCGCTAGTAGCTTGCCGGCCTTTTAAGAAGGAATAAATCCTTTTCTTTAAGGTATTTAGACATAAATGATTCGCAGTAATACTGAGGTACATCACTTCAAAGTTTATTATTTTGTAGTATTTAAACTAACTGGAACTAAAAGTAACAGAATTCCACCTAGGAAAAAACTCATCGAACCTTGTGAAGATTTTATAGCATATCGTAAGTATTAGCCGTTTAGCAGGTCATCACGTTACGTGCTCTAGACAACTCGCAAAACCGACATAATTCACGATACCTTATTTCGAAATCCACATATCCCGTGAGCGTATGCTCCGCAGTCATATAAAAAGGACTTATTAATTTAATGTTTCGTAGCTAATGCATCATCCGAAGGGCTATTGATACAAGAGTTTCTTAGCCGGTTAAAAGCGTTTCGTTCGATTCATTGATTCGGGGCAGTGTTCGAGGCGGTCGCGCCGTGCGGCCGTCTGGGGCGAAGTACGCCGTCTGAGGGTTATGAGTGCCCTCGAGGTCGGGGCCGTGTGCCTGTTACAATGTATGAGTTGCTCGACCACTTAACTGTAATTAAGTTATACAGCGTTGATAGATTTTACTTGGAAAGATCCCAATTTTGTTTATGTCAGTTTTACCGCAAATCGACTTGATTCGTTTCACTCGCGAAAAGTGTACAATTGACGATTAAATATAGTTCTTCAATTATTTCACTACAATAATTTAAAGTAGAGTACTTTGATTTAAATATCACTCTGCGTTTGAACTTAATGTATTTCAATGTCAAGTATCTTATAATTTCACTTCGATTCCGTTCAATTCCAACATATTTTTTTCTTCCGAAGTCAAACTTCCATTGTCATGATGAAGGAAATCGGCATATTGGTACCTAAATAGACGTACTGGAAGTGGAAACAGTCGATAGGCGCGAATATAGCGGCCATCGAACGCGTTCAACGGCGACGAGCACCGAATCGAGTCAGTTTAACGACATTTAGCATTTATTACGCCACATTGTTTAATGACTTTAAGGAGAAGAACTCTGGTGTGTAAGCGAAGCGATTCAATCTTTGCTTATCTTTTAGTATATATATCTTTTTCAACTGAAAATATCTTTACACGCAATTCCTTTCGTTTATTGAAATATAAATATGTCCTTATAATTTCAAATTATGTTATCAACGATAATAATAATGCGTGAGGGTGCCAAATATTTTCGAGTAAATAACGAAATTTATTTTTCCTTTTTCGAGATGAAAACAGTACAAACCTTTCTAGGATTTGTGTTAAAACAAGAACGAATCCAAAAAAAAGTAACAAAGACATTCTAAAAATACTGTTTTCTTCACTCGAACGCCTAACGATCTCCACGGCACATGAAAAGAAAGAAATTCCTAACTTCACTCCCGACTTGCGGTGAATTATTGAAACGCCATTTTCGTGAGGGGGCGCCGCGCGGCGAGGTGGTGGTAATTAGAGGACGCAAGATTTGTAGGGCACTCAGGTAGGGCAAAAATGCGGACCCAGGAATGCGCAATTTTACGCGTGACGAACACTCGATGTGTAGAGAGCCAACTCTGCAACGGAATTGCATGTTCAACGTTTACACGCGCTTAGAAGTCATCCGAGAGGTGTAGCGAGATAATATTAGTCGGTTGTTATAGATCATTAAAATTGTCTTAATCATAAACAGTATTTGCGATAATACTAAAGTAGATGAAAATATTTAAGCTAGTGTTAAAGTGATAGTAATCAAAGAAAATGGTAACGTTTTACGATAATAGTTTGTGTGCGCTTGTGTGTGTGTTTTTGTTGTATAGTTATTGAAGTTCGTACTTAGTTGGATTGTTAACCCAATTTATGATCAAATTTTTAATGTCCACTACAACATAAATATGATAAACTGAGGGAAAACATCAAACGTTTAAGACAAATGAAAACTTTCGAAGATTACAGTCAACAAGTTGTAGCAGAATAAACTTTGTAACCGTGACTACAACTCCGTTTCAATAATAGTTATAGTATTTGGAATTGAAAATTCATATTCTCGAAACAAATTCTATTTGAAAATGTTAATAGAATTTTGATGAAATCTTAGTTAAGTACATATTGCGTCAGGGAAAAAGTTTTATCGTACTGTAAATGTAAAAAGTGGCGTAAAATCTTTTTGGTTGCGCTGTTTGTATCCAGCTAGCTTTGATTATTTACCTGTACCATTATCATACCATAAATACAATAAAATTGATGATACTTTAAGAAAAGAAACATAAAAAATAAAACGGTTTTTCGCCACTTCTCTATTGTTTTTCTGTCCATCAAAGTGAGTGAGTTGAACGTATAACTTCGATACATTTTTAAGTTTTATTACAAAATAGGGAAGAATAAGATACAAGCCTCAAAAAAAATTTATAATATTTATAGACCTAATATATTGTCGAAAAGAGTAGCACAAAACTGGTTCAAGTGTTTTCAGTTTGGTAATTTTTATGTCAAAGATGAACCTTACTCTGGTCAACCTGTTACGGATGAAGTCGGTGCCGTTTTAGAAAAAGTATAGCTAGATCGCCATTTTAGTTCTTAAGATATAAATAAAGAGCTGAAGATTGACTACAAAACAGTTTTCGTCCATTTTAAAATAGCTGAAAATACAAAAGTTCCACACGAGCTCACTGAAAGAAATCTAACGAATCGTGTACTCATTTACGATTCGCTATTGAAACATAAAGTAACCGAACTGTTTTTGAAAAGATTAATCATTAGTGATGAAAAATGGATTGTTACGACAAGAACTTGCGAAAAAGATCATGGTCAAAAGGCATAAAAAATCCACAGACTATAGCGAAACCCGGATCAACTCGCAATAAGTTAATGCTATGTGTGTGGTGAGATTAGGAAGGCATTATTCATTATGAGCTTTTACTGGCGGGAAAAACTATCAATTCAAATTTGCCAACTCTTTTGATGAGATTTAATCAGGAAGTTAAGAAAAAACGGCGGGAATCGATCAATAGAAAGGTTGTGTTGTTTCAGCATGATAACGCCAGACCACACACAACTTTAACCACTAAGCAAATATTGAAAGATTATAGTTGAAAAGTGTTAATGCATCCATAATATAGCCCTGAACTTGAACCCTCAGATTTTCATCTGTTTCGGTCTCTTAAGAATTTTTTATATAGTGTTAGGTTAACATCAAAAGAAGAGTGTCAAAACTACTTGTTGCAGTTTTTTGAACAGAAGTCCCAAAATTTCTACAGCAATGGGATTATGTCAGTACCTACAAAATGATAACAAATTGTTGAAGAAAATGGCATATATATACATCTATATATACACATTATAATTAAATGTAATTAAAATATGATGAAAAATTATCTTGAGCCTGTATATAAAATAGGAAAAACATATTCCCCGACACTATATTTTGTAATCCAATTGAATAATAATGAAATTAATGTAATAAAGTAAAATGAAATTGTATTCGTATTGAACCATTAATTTCTTCATAACAACTATTAATTTTGAAAATCAAATGAATGTTTTAACAGAAAGTTTCGTAAAAATTTTATCAAAGACCTATTAGTTATGTCGTGGGAGATATCGGTTCTAAAATAATCTATTTGTGATACTTCGAATGATGTAAGGTGGTGCTGATGCGA
This sequence comes from Eumeta japonica, assembly GCA_005406025.1. Lineage (NCBI taxonomy): Eukaryota > Metazoa > Arthropoda > Insecta > Lepidoptera > Psychidae > Eumeta > Eumeta japonica. The sequence continues at coordinate 14,954 of BGZK01002549.1, read as the reverse complement.
TACAGCATCATTACAGCGAATTACATTAACAACTGTAATTGCAGTAAGAACTATGATTACAATCTTTTAATTTATAAATACTAAATTTTGCATGTCCGCTATTGTCCGAGAACATCAGTTGTCGTCTATCAACGTTCTGTGACCTCCCACAGACCTGTCGGTAGTAATCATATTATTGTAGGCACCGGAAACTCATAACGTTACTTCGTTGCGAAAAAAAAATTCATAAACACTACGAGCGGCAGTGATTCCCCTTAACGCGACGCCGGGGACTGCGTTGTTAGCGGATCTCGTATGCAGTATATAATTCGGGAGCGTTTCCACGTTTTTGTTGTTCCGTGCTCGAGTAATTCCGTCTGAAATACGAGGTCGTTGCTGGTGGCACCGAAGGCGACGCGGCTGGCACGCGGCGCGGGGGCGGGCCGCGGGGCGCGGGGCGGACCCATTACCGCGGCGAACGGGCCGGCGGGCGGCGAGGAGGTAGGACGACATCCTCGCATCGGCCGCGATAGTTTCGAAGCAGTAGATCACATCGTACAAACGTAAGATGTTTTAATATGTGCATACGTCCAGTGCCTTATACTCGTTTTATCATTCGTTTCGTTGAGCGAAATTGTTTTTGTTACGATTATTCTTGTTATTGTAACTGTATATCGGAACTTTATGGTACATATTCAGATGTTTTACCCATAAATCTTCACATAGGCGCTTCCGTGCCTTCAGCCACACAGAAAAGGACTACATTATGTCTAAAGTCGTTAGAATTATTAATTTGATTCTACTCCCAAACTAATTCCTGATCAAGATTCAAATCTTAGTCCCAATCCAGGATTTTAACCCGATCTAAATGCATATCCCTATCCCGGTTCTGACTCCCCAATCCTATTCCAATTTCATTTTCAATATCGATTTAGATCAATATTTGGATAAATTGCATTTACCAATTTTATTTCCCACTATCTTTCGCCACGGTTTCATCTACGCGGTCACAGAATGAATCCTTTCAAGACGCTTGCTTGCAACCTTTCAACATTTACGTTGACAAGCCGCTGTGTCGATTGTAATCTCGATTCTATTTTAATTGAGATTCCGATTCTATTGTCTGTTCCGAAAAGAATAATGTATGCCGTGACAGTATTTTCAAGTAATAAGCGCGTAAACGAACGGACGGATCGACGTTACATTTTTTAATATCCAATGACATAAAAAATAATCTGGTGGTTATTAAGATTTAATGTGAAATGTGCTCATTTATTATTAAGAAAGCCTTGACTGACTTGTTGTCCGTCAACGCGCAGCCTAACTTATTGATAAAAATCGTATTTACTTAGCTGGCAATTTTTGTATAATACTAATAATTTGTTTTAATAGATATAACACTATGAAACTTTACTTAGATCTATGTAAGACGTAAAATTTATCCAAATTTAATTTCCATATAACATAAATGATATAAGCAACGCAAGTCAGTAAAGCTCTCAAGAGGCGTGTTTTCTTTTCAACTTAATTAATAAACATCAACATAGCCCAGGCAATTTCCACAAAATACATATGAATTAATGCACCCAAATCTTCCTCGAGAATCAGTCTAGCTATTTGTGAAAATAGTATTAAAATCCATCAAGTTCTTAAGATTAGCTTTCACAGACAGATATATAGACAAACGCCATAGGGAGACTTCAATTTGTAAGTATATCGTCTCCTCCACTCGCTACTGGTTACAGTATCCATCCTAATCTAAATAAAAATCTTCCAACCCGTCAGTAAACTGAACCTCAATTCTGATTCTAAAGTAACAAAGCATCAGAAACTGTTTTCCTTTTCCTTTATCCGATTCTTTATCTCTCCTTGGATTTATCTCATAAATATTTTTTCCTTGAAAACCAAACCAAACATAACGTCAAATTCCTAGTAAGATTTACGATGGTTTTGAAAAATAAAAAATCAAATAATACGGATTTTCCTTTAGATATATTTGGTTATTTTACTAAGACTATCTTAGTACATTTGATTTAAAAACAAACTTAACATAAAAGCAAAAGCGAAATATGTGGATGGTTTTAAAAGGAAATGGTTAAAATTTTTCTTGCACTTTTAAGCATTTTTGCGTTAATGATCATACGGTGCTGTAGGTAGTGGATCTCCAAACATCAATGCACTTCACGTACTCCACAAATGTGTTTATTTCTTGGGTAACTTTTGCAATGAAAAATTTGATTGCCTATCGATTAAAACATTTTGCATAAACGATCCAGCGTAGCGTTCAACTCCGCTTGTTGTCGGAACCAAAAGTTATTGTAAGCATTGCCCGTATTTCTATACTTTAGCAGCATTATACTATCAATTATTCGGTATTGGAAAATTTATGAATAATATTTTTTTGGTTTCAGTTAGTATTTCAGATTCAATAAAGGCTATAATTATATCTTTTAATAGTAAATGAAACGCAGATAATGGATAAAAAAATTCTCAAACAGATACAGAAAATATAAATCATTTACTTTGGTGAATAACAGATATAAAGAAAAAGAGAGGTTTGAAAGGTAAACTCCTTTGAATCTAATTAGTTATGACTAACTATTGTTTTATATTCTCATAAGCTTTATAGAGTAATTCTATTTTTGAATACGAGGTAATTATTTGTTATCTGTTTCTACTAAAATGTTTAAAATGAAGTTCACCCAAAATATAATATATTAGGTAAAACACTATGATGAAGTGCGATGTCAGTATTTCATAGTAGTCGCGCTGTTTAATTACCTATTTAAAATATTGAAATCTCCATTGTATTACATAAATAAACATTTATTTAAAATAAAATTTTATTTATTTTTGTTGTGAGTAAGAGTTTCAATGAAAGAAATAAACAAAGAAAAATAATTCAATCGCGAATAAGAAAAAAAAAACTCCTACAAAAATATTCAATATTATTGTTTTCTTCTATATTCGGAATAAACACCGATTTGGTTAATGGCCGCCTTAACTGTTCCATTCGCGTTCATTCTTTATGAATTGTTTTGTAAATAACATCGGTATTGTGTAAATATGCGAGGTTAACGATGAAAAGTCATTTAAAATTAACCTCAAAGCATTGTGCGCAAGCACACTCGCAAACAAACAAAAGCGTATCAATCAATCTTTCAGACGACTTCTGCAATAGAACGAGTCACACGAGAATGCTTAAGCAACAAGTCGGTACACTCTATTGCCTTTCAGAATGCTCGCTATTTCTTTTTCTTTCGCACCATGTTCAATCGCGATCCTTTTGAAGTACGCTACAAAACCGTACACTACGATCTCACATTTTTTTTCTCCATACAACACGTGAACGACCACACCTGCTCTCTGATAAAATCAACAGCGGAGAGACGAAGGCACGGTGAGCGCCGTCCGTCGCTGATTGAAATTAAAAAATTCAACTCGCGCGCCCGGTGCCGTCGCTGCGGCAGGCGTTGGCCGATTTCCTTATTTCTCCTTCCTCGTATTACAAATAACCAGTTCTTCGGCCGGGGACCAGCTCGCGCGGCGTACCGGCGACTTGGAAATCGTGGATTTAAACCACTTTCGTGTTTAGTATGGACTTTTCTCTTCAAAATAAAAGAAAATGGCGTGATCTTAATACATTTTTAACTAGAGTGTACTCATTTAACTACTACGTGTGGTTAACGCGCCAAGAGCTACGCCACCTCGTCCCTTCGGCGCTTAATATATACTCTGTATTTTAGTGGATAAAGTTTATGAACCTATATGCTAATTTTATATGTATAATGGCAAACTTAATCTGTTTTTGCCATTCATAATACATTTATCTGTCTATCCGAATGTCTTTTTGTTTGTCTGTGTGTTCTATCGAATGGCTTATTTGATCTTGATATAAATTTGGGATATAGCAAAAGTATGTGGTTACGCAAATGATAGGCGATTGTAAAGTGTATATATCATGTCTGTTCATAAAATGTGTATTTTTAAATCCAACTAAATCTCTGAAAGGCTGTATGGATAATAAAATTTTGTAGTATCTCCTAAAATATAAGATGGGATAATTTTTAAGCAAGAAAATAGTCATATCAGAAAAATACTAACAATGTCTAAGGGAGGACCGAGATCGACAACAAGACTGTCACTGTAATGGAGAATAGGACCGGAATCAAAATTTAAAGTGGTGCCGATGTCGTTAACAATCGTCGTTAATTTTAATTTACGCCCTAAAAGCAGACAAAACGCAAGGTAGGACTTATTATTATATATACCTCATGTCTGGAAAAAGATTTTTCAATACGAGCTTTCAGATATTTCATGAGAAGTAATATGTTACCGAAACTTAAACGTATAACTGTTGTTTGTTACTATTTATCACAATACACAAAAAAATATACTTATATTTTCAATTAAAACGAGACTAAATGCAATCCGGTATTTAATTATTATTTAGAAGAGATAAATTCATATTAAAACCCATTTTGACGACGTTTTGGAGCATACTTATCCTTCGTTGAGTACTCAAAATATAGAATAAACTAGAAACCACACAATCACAATTTCACACCGGACACTAAGTTCATTTTCAAAGTTCACCGTGAGATAGTGCTAGCTCAGGAGCTGTTAATAACTATTGGAAATAACCTGAAAATATCAGAATAAAATGACCACAAAAACAAATGTTATCAATCACACTCTTTAAAAATGTTAAGGAATGACTATCTTTTCTAATTAAATTCTTTTATTTTTTAAGCAAGCAGACGTGCTTACGCATGATACTAAAATAGTGAAGTTGACATGTGAACAGTCATTGAACAACGTGTTATCTCCTCGCACTCACTGAAACGTTCAAATATTTCATGCAGTTACTTATTATTATTTATTTCCAGAGCATCGCGACAATTATACCTATAAAATTTCAATATTTAGAGTATATAGGGTTAAATAAATATTTAGTTTAAATAAACTGTGCACTGATCGGCTGGCGTAATGCTCACTGTTGACCAAAAGCAAAGCAGAGTGGATGTTTCAGAGGAATATTGCTTATTTATTTGGAATTTACACTAATTTTTTGCGATGTTACATAAAAGTGGACGCAATATATATCCGCTTTGCCAAAGAACAACAAAGAGAAGATCATTAGCAAGCAATTTTTCAAAACTTGAGCAATTAAATTAAGGTGAAACGCTTTCATTTGTAAGAAAAAAAAATTGTTGTATCAACACAACGCTTTAGTTCACACAGCGTTAATTTTTTGTTGCCACGTTGTATGAACTTCAACTTGACAAATTACCGCGGCTGCCTGTTTTTCTACCTATATAGGCCCCTGCCACTTCCGTTTGTGACCTAATCTCAAAAAGTGGTTAGGTTAACAGATGTTATAATATATATATATATATATATATATTTTAATTTCTTACTTTAATCTTTTGCTTTTGGAATTACATAAGATATAAATAAAATAATAAGTACATTGTAACAAAATTGATACAGCTATTTCGCTTCATCGACTTAAAATAAAAAAAAAACGATGTAGTCTAAAATAGATCGCCACGGTTCGGACGGTATGTTTGGTTCAGTTTAGCTTTTAGTTCGACAGACCGCCGTAGTTCAGAACACAGTTCCAGCATCCCGCGACTTAAAACGGTGCAGTCGCAAAGGAAAAGAAACGAGCAGCCGGCCGAGCGCCTTTCCGCCGCCCGCCGCCCGCCGCCGGCGCGTTCGAGCGTGCGCCCCGGTTTATTTCGCAACTCCATCTTATATCGTAGTTGTGTTAACATCGGATTTTCTCTTATACCGTTCCAGTTGAACGCGCCCCAACCGACGCCCCAAACAATGTTACACATCTATTTGCTGATAATATTTAAGTCTGTTCACGAATAAACTCCATATTGGAACTTATCAAGCTTTTGATCCATGTTCATATTTTTAATTGACATCGACGCGAAGAGCCGGAAACGTCCGGAAACTCGTCGCCATATTTCATTTTTATTTTTACACCACAGCGCGGTCAGAACGTAACGACCGGCGTTATAGCAACAATAAAGAAGGCGAAAGTTATTAAAAAACAATTCAAAAGTAACGAACGTCCCGGCCGCCCCCTCGGGGAATACCAAAAATCATGCTTTCACATAATAGCAGTTCCCGAACTTCCCTAATCTAAAATCGATAGGTACGAACATTTAACGCGCAAGAAAGTTCCAACAATACCCCGGCCCCCGAGTTCGGGAGTCCGAAGTAGAACCTTTATTCTTATAGTTACTTGCGAGATACGAAACGGTGGCTTTAGATAGGTTTCGCCTTTTTTCCAATATCGGCCGGCGGAACATAAACAGATAGCTAGTTGAACGACCGGCCGACTACGGCTGCTGTCAGACCCCGCTCACTGTCGGCGCCACGCGGGCCTTCGGGCTCGCCGATTTCGGAGCCCGAGGTGACGTCCCGCATGCGGGCACAAGGCGCTGCACAATGACATTTAAGTTATTTCTACTGAACAAATCGGAACGTTCAATACGACATAAAAAATGTACTACTCCGTCTATGATATTTCCTGCAAAAGAAAAAAGTTTTGAGAGATAAAAAAAAACTTCGCACTTAAGATTTATTGAAAATAAAATCTTATTGCCCAATACCATACATTTATATTCTACTGTGTGAGGTGTTAATTCGCGGATATCCATAATTAGACGCTTGTCTGCAGCTGCGTCAACATGCAGCATGCAACCCACATGCAGTCACGCACGTGCATGATTGCATGTCACATGAGGTGTCAATCCTCAGATCCTGTCAATCTTTTCGTATCGATTTTCAATTCGTTGGATAGGAATTCGTAGTGGAAGAACAGATTCGAGGGTCAGCGGTGATTTGTGTGCTGTATGTAGACGCATGTTGCAGGCAAACGTCTATAAAAATATAAAATATACGCAGTAAATATTCATTAATTTCTCTTCACTTTAGTGTTTTTTATTTAAACGATACTTTATTGGAGAATTTATTTGTCTAATTAAGCCCTGGTCGAAAAAGATCAACGTTTTCTATAAATTTTCTTACTCACACATTTATGTAGCGACGTTCCAAAACTTAGTCATGTTCAAGGTTTATAAAATTAACTGCTGTCTACGACTTCATATGCGTGAACTAATAATGTAGTAGGTAATGGAGTATATGATATATTGTACAGTTTTGAAAAAATACTGTTCTAGAAAGAAATGTAGTCCCAATGAAATTGATTCACAACACTTATTACATTATTACAAGATTACAACAAATATTTATAGAAAGGGTGTATGTCATGTTGTGGCGTAAATAAGCTAAGACTTCCCTTTACACTATAGTTTTCGTTCCATTATCACCATGTGCAGAAGCGGAGACGAAAAGATTTGAACGTCCACTGACCTTAAATCACAACACGTAGTCTACCATGAGAGAAGCCAGCCAGTGCCTGATCAGCACCTAAATTTACAGCGTCTGTTCTTGTGTTTTATTTATTTTTAAGCTAATGCACAGTTTCGAAAACAATAGGCAGGGTCTACAGATTTCCACATGGTGCGACCTTTGCATATCTCTCTCGCTTCATTGGCATCTATTAATCGTTTCATGCGAGCTCACCGGTTCCAAATTCTTAAACCTTAATTCTTGTTTAATTGGATCGTTTATCGTAAAGAAGACAGACATTGGGAAATATAGACATTTGAACTGAGAGAAAAAATTGTAACAATGCGCAAAATCATTGCAGAGAGAAAAAATACGTATCATCTTTTGAATTCAACTATAGATTTATTAAATTACTTTATATGTCTTTGCATTTTATGTATATTGTAGTAGTGGACATAGGAGTAGGTGGCATGTGAGGCATGCGGCGTTCGTATTTAGTTTCTCAAGTGACGGTTCGCGTTCGATTTAAGATTTCATACTTTAAACTAGAATAGAATATTGGAATCCGATCTCGCGAATAAAAAGTGAAAAAGAAAAAAAAACATAGAAAGGGGACGAGGGCTAATGCCCAAGTGCACAAACGAAAAATATACGGTTCAGAGCCTGGAACATCTTTTATTTAATACATGAATTTCTGGACTTCATCAAAGGTCCTAAAGGTACTCTTCCCTGAACTACACCCTATTATATGTATAGACATATATGCTAAATTGCTAATTGACTCTTTATCATGGAGGACGAATATCTTCTTTATCATAATCAGTGATGTAACATCTAAATTACAAACGTTGTACAAATTTGTCAAAAAAAGCTCAATAATGATTTAAGAACATTTTTGAACAACAACGACTGTCTAAGAAAATATTACCGTACCCTATTATCTGAGTACTGCGATGGTACAACATATCTTACAATAAAAATCATATAACATCTGTGATAGGATTTTTGAGATGCAAACGCGCGCGTGCCACCAAAGGTTAGGTGATCTTCGTTGCTCACGGACACCCGCGGCCCCGAGGTAAAGTCACACAGCGCTTAGGCCGTTAAATGACGATCTTAAACATGCCATCGTTAAATATTGATTAAACAGTGATTTCATTTACAAGCTTCTGATTGTAATCTAGTATAGTAGATATTGAGTCATATAATATAGGGGAAGTAGGGGATTTGCGATAGTCGTGAAACGAAAAGGAAAAACTTAGAAAGCGATTGAATTATTAAGATCTATTAGTGTATACAGTATCAATACTTATGAAATAAAATGCGCTGATTATCTGAGACCTATGATGTAGACAAGTTTTTTCATGCAGTTGAGATGAATACTTCTAAGTGGTCATTACGTGCAATGAATGAATGTAGCAGAGATAATCCAGCCATTTTATATAACGTATAGTAAGCTGTTAAATTAAAAAAAAGACTGTCAGGGACAACCGTATTCTATTTTTCATAGACTAAAAAATGTAAAATTTTGTATGTTTATAGATAAATATTTTGATATTACCGAAAAGTGAAGTGAAATGTGATTGGTCAATAATTTGTACAAAATCAAATATTCATACATTCACTGGTAATGAACTCTAGGCGCCGCAAACCTACTCTGATTATGGCAAATTTTTTTTTTCTATTCAAAATACGTATCTGGTATGGTGTGGTTTGATCTTTTTATTCATAGAAAAAATACTTACAAAAAATAATCAAAAAATTACTTACATAAAATAATCAAATTAACAAACCCATTTGTAATATAAGAACCTGACTCACAGAAATCACAGAACCATGAGTCGTGTTCTTACCGAATTTTTAATATCAAGGCAGTAGTTTTAAAAACAGAAAAGAGCTATTGACTCAGAAAAGTAATTTCAAGTATTGAACTTTTCCATAGCACGCACTTGATTTTACATCATCCTCAATAGTACTACCTAAATACCTAAATACGCGGCGGGCGTGTCTAACACAACAGCTCTACGTTTTCCGGCGCGGGCTTATGAAATATTCGGAAAGGAAAAACTTTTTTTATGTATGGAAAAAATATTATGCCTCACTTTTTTCTTGGTACGAACTCCAATTAAAAGTTACCGAAGACGGAAAGCAATAAAAAATATCTGAAATTCCTTTTTATCATGAATCCGGGAAAATATTTTTTCATAACGAGATTCTAGCGTGTATTTTGTTTAAGAAATCTCATTTTTCAGGCCCTACACTACTTTATTGTCTTCGCGAGGAAATCAGGAGAACGTTCTTTTTTTTTTTGGTGAAATAATGCAAGAAATACGTTATTTAAACTGAATACTTTCATCATATATTTATTCATAGAACTTTTTTGTAGACTTTTTTTTACGTTATTATTAATTTTACAGGGGATGAGAACTGATTTTAATGTATTGTTTCATATTATGTTTGCTCTGAATGTACATGCATATAAAAAACTGCTGTTAATGCAAACAGAACAACGAGACACATGGAACTGGACAAAATTCCAGGGAACTTGGAATTTTGAGTTGGCGTGACGATATAAAAAAAAATCTTAACTCATAGCCGGTCTTTTACTTATTATGACAGCGCCTATTCGCATGAACTGTACATGCCTTCAGCATAACAATCCTAATTTAGCTAGTCAAAAATAAAATTCTTTTTAAAAACTGGCGAAATGCTTATTTACAATCCTATGTTAAGCTACACACCACACTTTCTCTTCCCGATTTATCTATTTATCCCTAGTTTATCCCTCAAAGTAGCCTCTAAAATTGGAATTTGGTTATGTATGCCGTATGTTTGTGATTGGTACATGTACAGAGTGTATCTAGTTGATACACTATCTACCAAATTGTAAATTGTTTCTTTTTCTGTCGAGTGTACGTACGGAACCTAAAGAATTAGGGCATCAGTCCAAATCGCACTTGACCTGCTCTGTTTTGGATAGAAGCGCGAACGCGTGTCGACGAGTTGGCTTCGCGGCCGTATGATTTAGTGCGCGCGGACGCGCCGGGCCGCAGCTGGCCGCCCTCCCCGCTCTTATAAACCGCCCCAAGATGTTCGTTTTATTTGCGAAAGAGCCAAATAATTCTTCATATCTCGAACACGCGCCGTTTTCCGGAGCGCTTATTCATTTTTCACGCCGAACGAACTTTGTATCGCGGCACTTTAATGCGGTAGGGTTTTGAGTCACTTTGTTTTAAGGGCCGGATTAGATTGATGTAATGCTTTAAGTATTTTCGTCTTTACCGTTTCCATTTCTTTGCGCATACATATTTACATGAAATTCGTCAATAGAATATTGACTGAAATATATTGATAAATATAAGCCCCTAAATTACGTCCATGTACTATTTGTTCTAAGACGCTAAAACTTAGAATTAAAATTGAGTCTGCCTATTCTCACGATGTTTCCACAGCGAGTAAGTTGACATTTCAATGTTAAAATAATTATAAGTGAACAAGAAAAAAAAATCCAATGAGAAAATAAATAAAGAGCGCCATCAAAAACCTATTTAAATAATTGCTCAAACAGACTTTAAAAACAACTAATTAGTTTGTTTTGAAGTCTAAAGATAGTTAAAGATAAATCGGACAGAGTTGTGTCTTTTTAAAAAGAAGTATATCTCCTTTTCTACTCAATATCTAACATTACTTATTCATGTTTAGAGACTATATGTTCTTTTGCCTTGATTTATCTTTAAACAGTTATTGAAATAGGTTTTAGCCATGCATCTACTTTATTTTTGTACGAAACACGTGGAAAAGCAATATTTAGATATCCGAATTTATTATTCGCTGGTAATCTTTCCAGGGTCTTCACATTCTTAGTTAGATTGTAACTACCACATTATTCTTATATAAACTGTATACATTATTCTTATTCTTTATAATATAAAAGTTTTACAATTTATACAGATCACATTTTCATTCCCTTCTACATTAAATTAAATCACTCTATTTCTTCTGTTATCATTAAAGAGTTTCGATATGTAACTGCTAAAGATTGTCAAGTTGGAATTATATAAATGAATAAAAGTATATAAGTAGATTAATAAGTAATTAATTTTAATTTTTTATATACTAGATTTTACTAATAGCCATTGAAGAGTAGTTTCTGGCAACAAATTGCAGTATTATACGCTAACTCGTGACCCTTAAGGAGTGGTGTGACTTCCGTCATTAACTCAACAGCATAAACATAACATAAAATGTTGAATAACTGAAAAAAAAAACAGCTCATAAACACACTTTACGTGCCTATAATGCTTAAGGGTATCCTTCGATTTGCTTGAGATTCCATCATCAGATACTGACTACTGTGAAACTTGTATCGACAACATCTATACAAATATTGAACCACAGGAGAAATATATAATTCAGAATTTAAAATCAGACCACAGCAGTTAATTTGCGTCTTTTAGAATATCGCTTAATAAAAGTCTAAAAAGAAACATAATTTGTGTATCGGTGAACAAAAAGCGCCTACTTCAATTAAAGAAAATATCATACGGAGAGTTCCGGAATTTCAGTGCTGTGATGATTCCAATGAGATGTATAATTTAATATTTGACGAGATAAAAGCAGAATATGATAATATATTTAAAGCTAAAAATGTTAAAATAAATGAAAGATTATGATTTTGCGATTGGGCAACAATGGGAATTCATAAAAGTATAAGGAGACTATACGAGCTTTATGACAAGAGGACTTTCAATAATAGTGGAAGCTTTGCTAAATATAAAACAAAATATTCAAAATTTTTTAAACGTGTTTGCATCGAGGCTAAAGCCAAACACGTAAATAATAAAATAAAAAATAGTAATAATGTTGTGAAAACTACTTGGGGTGTCATAAAAAACGAGACTGAAAAAATGAAGAGCCGAGTTATTGACTTTAAACTTAAGTTAGATGACTAAATCTTGAATGAAGACACAGAGGTTGCTAAGGCTTTCGAAATGTTCTTTACTGACATCCCTTAACTACCAGTTTTCTTAACTCATCTCTCGCTCTTGCCGGATCGTTATTGAAGAAAAATAGTCCGATTTGTAACATTAATGGAATTTTAATTTGAATATGTGAGTTCTCAAGAGATTCTCAAAATATTTAAATCTGTATACATGAAGAGGACTGCTGACATTTGTGATTTTTCTATTATAATTGTAAACTCCATTATATATTACATTGCGCCGCATTTGGCGTTTATCTTTAATAAGTCTTTAGATGATGGCGTGTTTCCCGGTTTGATGAAAGAAAGTAAAATAATTAATTCCATTATTTAAAGACGGTAGTTCATCAAGTCCCAATAACTTTAGTCCCATATATATATTACCGTCACTTAGCTAAATATTCGAAAAATTAATCCTAAATCAGTTGTTAGTACATTTCTATACTAATAAATTTATGTCTAATAAACAGTTCGGTTTTACTCGGGGTCGCTCAACAATCGATGCTGGCGTTGAGCTTGTGCAACATATTTTTGGAGCCTGGGAGGATTTCCTAGATGCAATTAGCGTATTTTGCGATCTCTCTGAGGCATTTGATTATGTTTTTCATGAAACTCTGATCGGGAAACTATGTCACTATGGAGTAACAGGCCGGGCACTCGACCTTCTGAAGTCGTATTTGAGTGACAGGGTTCAGACGGTTGATGTCAATGGTACGAAATCGTCATCTATATTCCACATGGGTGTACCAGGAGGATCAATTCTTGGTCCCTTTCTATTTTAGTTTACATAAATGATTTACCTTCTTATTAAGGATGTTCATCATGAGTATGTTTGCAGATGATACTTCTTTGTTATTCAAAGTTAAAGACAACAGCCACCTATGACGATGTGAACAATGCTATCTCAAAGGTGGTTTACTGCAAATAACCTACTTCTTAATGAAATGAAAACAAAATGTATAAAATTCTCACTTCCAAATGTAAGACATGGATCGGAACTATTTCGGTACCTAACAAAGAATTGGAGTTTGTTAATTCTACAGTGTTCCCAGGAATTACTTTAGATAACAGGCTTCAATGGGGTCCTCATATAAGTAAGTTGGCAAAAGGCTTAGCTCTGCCTATGCTGTCAAAATGAGAAATTTATTGGACGTCGAAACTGCAGATTGGTTTATTTTGGCTGTTTCATAATCTGATGTCGTATGGCATCTTGCTCTGGGGAAACGCCGGGGATATTCATAGAATTTTTGTGCTGCAGAAGCGGCCGTTCGCGGCCCTCACAATCTCTGACCTCACGCATCTCTTAGAAATAAGTTTAAGAAAATTGGAATCTTAACTCTGGCATCTCAATTCATTTACGAAATTTATTATACGTAAAAATAAAATGGATATGTTTAAAAGAAATAGTGGTCGACACAAACTCAATACCAGAAATAAAAATAAACTAATTTCACATGCGTTGACTCAAGTGAGGTCACAACTTCATTTAGAAGGCTCTATGTGCGTATATTCAATAAGGTTGCTATAGATATACAAGATTTACCTCTACATAAGTTTCAGAGTGTTATTAAACAATCACTCAGTAAAAAAGGGTATTATACAATTTCTGAATATTAAGAAGACAAATATCCATGGGCATAAGCGGCTCGACTTCTTACCGGGCTGTTTCGTTCTTAATGGTTTTGTATTTGTTTTGGCTATGTATGTGCAAATTAGAAAAGAGTTACCCTTAAGTTTCTTACTCGCTCTTCTTGAGGGAAAACTGCCTTCCGAACGAGCGGTAAAGTGTAAATTCGCAAAAAATTATGACGTATTTCAAGTTTTATTTTGAGACCTATGAAATAAAGATATATTGAATTTGAATTCGAATTTGACTTGGCGACTATGGGACCACCTCGGGGGTATACCCTTTCGTACATAAAAATAAATTTATAATTGGTCCACAATTGACGAAATTATCGCTGAACATATATAAAAATATACATATAGACGAACATGATCCTCCATCTGTTTTTGAAGTCCGTTATTTTTAAAAGGTAGTATCGTATTTCATATGCTTAAGTTGCATAATTTTTTCACATATTTTAATAATACAAAAAGAAATTCTTTAAGTAATCATTGTTCAAGCGCGTTCCGTTAATTAAACAGCGTCATAGTATGTGTATGCGGCGTACGCTGTACGGCTTACATTTGCAAGGGCATCATAACGATCAGATGTTTAAATAAACAGTGTTTTGTAATTAACCCAACTTTGCTAGTTATAAATGAATGAAATCTGGATATTTATTATTTATCGACAGGATAATAGTCAAATGTTATAACGACCTATTACAAAATAAAAAAAAAAACCGGCCAAGTGCGAATTGAACTGGCGCACTGAGGGTTCCGTACGAAAACACAATATATTTGGGTTACATACTTAAATTATTTTCATTTATTTACTTGTGAATTCTTAGTATAAGCCCCACACGCACTTGGCCGATTATTAGTTTATTTTTTTCTGTGATCTTGCCAAGTTTAACAAGTATTAAAGCAGTAATATATACAAGCATATGTTAACGCTTTTACGATACAGTGATAATAATCTGGAAGGCACTAAGTATGCACTCATGTACTTCAT